>JAJLSD010000095.1:0-21779 GCA_030567455.1 Komagataea norvegica
ATAGCGCTCCTTACTGGTAATGCAATAAGTTCATTGTTGAATTTAGATGTTGTTGTGTCATCATCTCCAAGCAAATCAGATCGCTCTATTCCATCAACACTGCAGAGCTATACTAAAGTTCTGTTTAATACTACACCGTCCAGTTCCAGTTCAGGTTTTGAAATTTTTACCATTAATGATATTAAAGTGATCATAGTTGAAGTTACAATCATCAAGACTCCAATAAAGGCTGGGTGGGTTCAGAGCAACAACTGAGGAAACTTACATCAAAATAAAAAGATACTCTCATAGCAATCACTACAGCATACTCAGATATATTAACCAATACTGTTTTTAAGACCATTCTTTGCAGGTAACAGGAAATTACAACTGAAGTTTGTACTGATAAATCAAGCAACTCTATCGAAAATTAGAGCAAAAGTGATTCCATTATCTACTGTTACCGAGTTCAAAGAATCCGATAAAACAGTTACTAGAGCGTTGATAACTCACTCTTGATATATACAACTACAGAAATATGGTTTGGTGAAGAACTACTCAAACTGAAACTACCTACTCAACAACAACAGCTTTCAAAAAGAAAAAGACTAGATACCTAAAAAAGGAAGGTACAACTGAAATGGAGGTTCACACTGAAACAAACAGGAGGTTAAAAGAAAGTGGCATCCAGAATACGCAGTTTACTGACTACGGTGAGATTGTTACAACAGTCAAAACCATATGATGTCCTTTTACTGAGACTGATATTTCAACCTTAAAAAAAAAAAAAAAACCATTACAACAATAACTATACTCACTTCCCTATAGTGCTGTGTGGGTAACGTACGCACGATTTGCTATTTAGTCTAGTCACTCAGTGCTCTTACCGTAGTGCCGATTTAGCTTCTCGTTGAAGTGCTTGTTTTTCTCGTTTACTAGGTGTGAAGTTAGTAGATGGAAACAGGAATATTAATCTGAAGATGGTAGTTAGTATACTTACTGTAGTTGTCTGTACTGCTGTAGTCGTTGCGTCTTCTCGCTTTGCGTGCATCTGAGGATTTGATGCCACTGACAAGACGGTCGATTGATTCTTTGCTTGGCCTGTTGTTGTAATCGACACCATCACCAGCATCTGATTCAGTGTCTGTGCTTTTTGCCGTCGTGGCCTTCTGTTTCAAGTACTCTTCTTTCAGAGGCACAGAATCTTTCACATGCTTCTTATACGACTGTTCAGCAAGCTGCGAGTAGTTCACATGGCCTGCATTGCCGATGTTTGCCTGCTTGTCTTCCAGTTTCTTATCCCATTTCTCGTGGTCCTCGATGCTGTAGTCCCAGGCCTTCTTACGATCCCAGTCTTCTCCTTTCTCCTTGCTCTCAAGCCGCTCAAGCTCATCCATGGCCCTGCTCTGTTTCTCCTCGAGTGATCGGAGCTTGTTCTCCCCAATCTTCTTTGTTCTGTATTCCTTGAACAGCTCTTCCCTATTCTGTTTTGAGGCCTCTGCCTTCTTCTTCTGCAGTTGCTTCAGTTTCTGTAAGCGCTCCTCCATCGTAATGGACACCATATCTCTGTCTCCACTATAAACAACCGGCAGCAGCAGCGTAATCCCTCTCAAATAACAACTGATCCAGAGACAAGACACAACTTCAGTTAGACTGGGAACGTGTCCGCACCGTTTTCTGCGATGAGGAAAAAAAAATAAAAAATAAAAAAACTGCAAAAAAATTCACGTTGAAGAGCAGATCTCCAAGAGTCTTCTGTGAATCGGGATATTCCATCGTCGCCATGTCTTTGTCTGATCTCTACACCCTCGTGAAGATGCCTAGAGTGTCTGGCGTCAGCCAAAGAGCCGTCAGCATTCGTGACTTTAGCTCCGATGAGCTCCATGTTGGTATATCTGGTGCTTCTATATCCAGTTACATCTTAAAGCCTAGTCCAAAGTTGATCTGGTCTCATTCCATTCCTCCATCATTCACTGTTACAAGCTTGGAGATATACGGCGACGAGATATACGCCGGTATCTACAATAAGGCGAAGAAGCAACACTTGGTTCAAGTCATCAAGAAGCTAGAGAATGATTCTGAGCTGGTGAAAGAGATAGTAGTCGGTTCAAAAGTGATAGATATCAAGAGAAGCTTATCGAATTTGATTGTTGTCCTTGAGGACGAAACTATTTCATACGATAGGGAATACAATGTTCACTGGAAGATAAATGCGTTATATAAAGCCATCTATTCGAAGTTCATTGAAGGTGATCTAATATTAATCGTTGAGGCAAACAAGAAACAAACCAACCTAAATTTCAAGCTCGTTACTTTCAAAGGTCAAGAGATCAGTTCCAAAATAATAGAGTCGAAAACCCCATTCCCAAATCTCACATTCACTTACAATGAAGGTACGTTATTCCAGCATTTTGACAACTCTTTGAAATTGTACAGAGTTCCTCATTTCCAAGAATTTAAGGAGTTAAATCTGTTTGAACTGTCAATCATGCCATCAGCAACACAATTTTCCATGTCTTCACCAGCAAAAGACAGATTAATTATTGCTCAAGACAATGATCTTTATCTCATCAATGTCAACTTTGAAATCGTCACAGCACATATCAACTCACCTAAATCAAAGCTAGAGATCTTAGCATCGGAAAGAACCAACAACAAATTGAATCGTTCAGTCAAGGAGCTACAATCTGTCATTTTAAGAGAAACTGAAATAGCGGGGGCTACGTTTTCGATTGATTCTAACAGTTTGAAAGATGCATTGGGTAAAAGATATCAACCTGAAGATTTCTCTAGCTTTGAAGAAGTTCCTTCTATTCTAAATATCAAACAAGAACAAATCGATTTAGCAAAGTTGCTAAAGTCCAAAGACTTGGATACGGAATTATTGAAATTTTTCAATGCTTCAAAAGAGTATTTCACAGAGGAAGACAAAGTTGTTGATTCAAAATTTATGAACAAGATAGTTTCTCACGTTTTGGAAAACGAAACTGAATTACCAGAAAAGGCATTTACTTATCTACTTACACATCCACTATTTCCAAATATCGAAGGTTTACTTTCCAGGTTGAGATCAAAACCAAGACTATTGAGACAGGCCGTTGTTACTGCAAACATTTCAATCAATGAGTTACTACAGGAATTAAATACAACTGATAATGACGAGATCTTCAAGGATGTCATTGCCAGATTACTAGAATTTCCAAGAGAGAAACTAGTTTTCAAAGATTTAGATAATTTCAGAATTGTTGAAAGAATAATAAGTTTGAACTATGGATTTGAGCTAGTGTCATTGCTGATTGATTCAACTGGGTTCTTTACCTGGAATGAAGAATTAATTGAAAAATTACAAGAAACATTGACAAAGAAAACGGATTCAATGAACACTGCATCAAAATTACTGGCTGTTGTACAACAGGTGGAAACCAAAAATTTGACAACTGTTTCCAGAGTTCCTGTTTACTCCATTGAAAAGCTGTCCATATAACCATCTGTATAATAATAAATAGTAAAAAAGAGTTCATCAGTACTAGAATTAACTGTATTTTGCGACTTCCGGTGAATTCCGAATTGTCACACGATTATATGAAAGGTCACACTAGACTTAGCTCTGAAAGGTCGATTCAGCTGTAGTGAAGCATAGCTAATCCTACATATGCCACCCATAATCCTGGAAGCCTACATCCCGCCCCCTGCGGCTGTGTCATAGCACGTTTCCACCCGAAAGCGGGTGCGTCTCTTCATGAATTTACCCCAGATTTTCCGGCTCAGACAATATGCCATATTATCGGCCCACACCGCAGGAAAATCGTATAAAAAGAATAGACAACACCAATAAAAAAAAACCAAAGTTATATGTATACGTGCACCGCAAAATAATGACACAATCCACAGAAACAAACTATGACATCGAATGGAAACTGCTGGATTACCTCCTTTCGCAATCCGAGAGATTGCAGAACAAGCCGGACCTAATACTGCAAGAGATTGACAATTTTGCCAAAGATCCAGAACATCATCGTATGGTTAGCAACTTGGGTCCGTTCAAAACGAAACAAATAATTGATCAGATACACGAACAAGATCCAGAAGTCATTGTGCAGTTCGGAACTCATGGAGCGTATTCCTGCATCTTAGCAGCTAGTGAACTACGGAAGATCAATGGTGATAATTCAACTTGTAAGGTTTTCACTTTCGAGGTTGATCCAGTCTATGTCTCCATAAGCTCACAAATCATTAAATTGTCAGGGCTTCAGGACTTTATCATAGCAGTATCTGGGAAATCTGGAACTCGTATCCAGCAGCTGGCACAGAAACATGAGATCGAAAGAATTGACTTATTATTGCTTGATCAATGGGGTGATTGCTATTTACCCGATTTAAGAGTCGTTGAGACGTTAAGCTTAATCACTGAAGGAACTGTGATCATTGCAGATAATGTGTTGGATGGCGGAGTTGCAGATTATCTTGAGTATGTGAGATCGCCACCGATCTTCAAAAGAGAATACAACTTCAGAGTGAAGAATGTTAATGGTTTCTTTTTTTTGGGAAAATGGGGACTACTGTACGAGACAGAGACACTCACAGACAACACCGAGAAAGGTGTCAGGGAGCAAATCGAGATTACGAAGTGCGTCGGCCTATTGGATGGTTAAAACTCGATGCTTGGTTTCTATTCTTGTATAATAAAAAAAAATAATCTATGAGATTCCTTGTAGCCATCATCTTCAAACTAACAGAAAAGGTTCAAACGTCAAAGTCCAAATTCTCTAAGTCTTTCCTCTGATATATGGTGATAATCTGAAATGATTAATTGAAGAGTATCGCTCTCTTGATCAATATTACCAACAGTTATTCCTAGCAAGTCAGGTACCACTAAATCGGCACCGTGGTTCTTCAATTCCTCTGCTGTAAGAGTGGAAGCGATTCCAATAACAAAGCACCCAGCATCCTTTCCTGATTTGATCCCTGCTGGGGCATCTTCAAAGACGATCACTTTACGAGAAGCATCAGTATAACCAAGACCCTCTCTACCCAACAAGTAAGGTTCTGGATGAGGTTTACCCTGAGTAACAGATGCAGATGTGATGAAAACTTCAGGCTTTGTTAGTCCCAAGATTTGAAACCATTTGGTAGCCATATATGGCGTACCTGAAGTCACCACTGCCATTCTCTGTTTCTCTTCAATCTCTTCCAATTTCAAGAGATCGTTGACTAGCTTGATACTTCCTGGGATCTCTCTTGCCTTACCCCCAAAGACATCTGGAATGGTTTTCTCTAACTCCGTGACGTATTCAGGTATAGCAAAGTCTGGAGCATATAGTGCAATCATGTCAAATGTTCTGCAGCCATGCGACACGTCTATCACGTGGTCAGCATCAAAGTATGGTTTATCCTTACCGAAATGAGTCCAGAAGTCAGCGATAGCATCACTGGAGTCCACGATTGTACCATCGACATCAAATAGTGCAGCGTGGATGTTGAGTGTAATAGGTTCCTTAATGACGGCTGCCCAAGGTTAGTCTGAGTGCCTTTTAGTGACCAGCTATAATAAACACTTACTCATATTATCGTGGTATGACTTATATAGTTCATATCAAATATTGCACCTCCCATCTCATGGGCAGATTCCTATCTTTATATAACGTTTTCCATAGGCGACGCTCATATGACGACCACCATGTGTTTAAAAAACATATGGTTTCGTATCGAGGACCAAGACGTCACCAGTTTTGAAAGAAAGATCTTAATGTGACACGCGCCGGCACATATCATACTCTCATAGTCAAGCAATAAATAGGACTAGTGGACCTTCCAGATCCCACTGGCCACAGGCGATAGATTCATTCAAGTGGCATCTCCCAACTAACAGCGGAAAGTTAGTTCAGCTCCGCATTCGATCCCCGCTGGCAGCATCTTTTCCCGCATTTTCTCATCTTTTCGCGAATTCTGGAAAACCAGCGATTCACAGCTTATGAACCTTCGAGCTGCACTTGTCAGCAAACAGACGGCCAATAGAGCGCATTCACCCTCTTGCAAGGCTACAAGGATGGCGCAGAACAATTCGATCCTGAACGTGTACGGTGGTGGTACGTTTTTTCCACGCTTTGAAGTCTGTGGCAGCAAGGAGCCATCCTCCCTGCCCTTTCGATTGCACAAGCCCATTTACTAACGCGATGCTGAATAGATGAAGTGGCTGCTATTGTGCTAGACCCTGGCTCACAGTCCACAAGGATAGGATACGCCGGTGAGGAACAACCGAGAATAATCACACCTTCTTACGCCAGACTCGACAAAGTTGCCGAAGACCAGATGGACGTTGATGACGATAATGAATCTTCAACATCAAGACCAAGAATCAAGAGAAGAACCAATATAAAGTTCCCTGAAACTGCAGTGAATTACCCGAAGCCTCATTCTGAACTAAAATCCATTGTAAAAGACGGAATGGTACAGGATTGGGACTCTGCTGTAGAACAATGGGAGTACCTTTTCGACTCACTTAAAGTGAACTACGATGAGCAGCCATTGTTATTAACGGAGCCTGTTTGGAACACTTCAGAGAATAGGAAAAAATCACTAGAGGTTGCGCTCGAACAATTCCAATTCCCTGGGTTTTATCTGGCATCTAACCCTACTTGTGTCGCTTTTGCTCAAGGTAGACCATCTGCCTTGGTTGTTGATGTCGGCCATGATATAGCCAGTGTAACACCTGTTGTTGATGGGATGTGTTTAACTAAAACTGCATTGAAGACGCATTATGCTGGTTCTTTTGTCTCCCAACAACTCCATAACAAACTTAATGCTATTAATGAAGAAATCATACCTAGATACAGAGTTCTATCGAAAGTATTGACGAAACCTGAAGAATCACCAAATTGGAAACCAAAACAATTTGAAAATATTACAAAGTCATTTGATGATTACCAACTAGAAGTCACTTTACATCAGATCAAAGAATCAATACTAAAAGTTCCAAATGAACCTATTTTTTCCAATACGATAGATCAATCCGAGATCGATACCGTTTATCCAAAACGTTCCTTTGAACTGCCAAATGGTCATACTTTTGAATTTGGTAAAGAGAGGTTCGAAGCAGGAGACGCCTTATTTGATCCAGAACATTACAGTCTTGACTCTTTTGAGGCAGAATCTGGTGAACCTGAGATTGAAACTAAAAACGATTATGTCCCACTGAAAAGAGCAAAGAAACCAACGGAAGACGAGGATGATGAGACATCTGTTGCACAAACTGTCAAGACTACCTCAAAGAGATCTAAAAAGGATACTGTACAGTATAGAGGTCTTGGTGCTCTAACCTCTCATGCGTTATCACTGGTGGATGTTGATATAAGAGCTCAGTTGGCTCACAATATCATTGTCACTGGGTCATCATCTTTGATTCCAGGTTTGACTGAAAGATTATATCTTGAATTGACAAAGTTACATCCAGGTTTGAAAATCAGACTGCATGCATCTGGTAATTCAACTGAAAGAAAATATCAAAGTTGGATTGGTGGTTCTGTGTTGTCAAGTTTGGGTACTTTCCATCAATTATGGGTCAGCAAAAAAGAATTAGAGGAAGTTGGTGTTGATAAACTACTAAATCAAAGATTTAGATAAGGTCATGCATGCCGAACATTCATTGTATACTAACTGTATCTATAAGAAAGGCTTTCAATTTCTACAGTAACAATATTGTATCGTCAACCAATCATAAATACATTAAAATAAAAGAACCGAACCGAACTTTGCATCAACTACCCAAATCATCCAAATCCAGCGTTTTATTTGAGATTGCATCCTCCACGCATCCAATCATTGCATATTGACGGTCACTCAAGAATCTTTGTCTGTTCAAAAATTGAAGCTTGGACTGAACAATCTCGCTCGGATCTTCAATCTCAAACAACTTACTCAAGGCTTCCACAGCGCTTGATAAACTAGCTTGAACATTTTCAAAAAGAGAAAAGAACGAATTAGAGTCGCAATAAAATGCAACGGCATTAGACCATTCCAATACACGACGTGCAGCTAACAACGTATTGGCACTGTCAACAAGAAACTGTGCTTCGATCCAAGAGATACCTGATGTTTCCTGCATCTCTCTGACCGTCTCTTCAACAACCAAACACCTTGCTGTATCTTGCTTGATCGAGATTTCATGAATGTTGAACAAGTTGTAAAAATGAATATACCGTTTCAATGATCTTCTCGCCTCATCCTGTTTCGTAACATTATTTTTATTTTTCTTTTCGCCATCATTTGGCTTGTATCTCCCACACTCATAAAATGAACCACCGTGTTTTTTCCATTCACCCAAACAAATCCAACAAAACTCATGTTTACACTTCTTACAGCTCATATGGTTACAACCACCATTTTTCTCAATCGATGAACCACATGCAGGACATTGTTTTGTATTTGCTAGAATCCAATTGGCAGTCTCTGAATCATCCTGACATTTAGCAACCCATTTCTTAGCTAGTATACACGGAGCTGGGACATGGTTTTCATACCCGCAATATACGCAGAACTGATGTCCATAGGTACATGTCGCCACGGGGACCTTATGATCCTTAACTAAACTTGGTATGTCTGAACCATTCAAAATTTCGATAATCATGTCACAGTCTGGGGAAGGACACCATTTGTATCTAGGTTTTCTCTGAACAAACTCCTTAATTGAAGATTTCAATAGTTCGTCACCTTTACCCTCGCCACTAATATTATCAATATCTTGGGAAGTTAAACTTAAATCACAACTGGGACATTTTATCAGTCTCCCTTCGTCCAGCTTTTCACTGATGTACTGCTGATAGCAATTGACACCGTATTCATGGCCACATTTCAGCTGATATGATGTATGTTCTATATCACAGCAAATCATACATTCAAAACTATCGTCTGTGTATTCCTTCCTTTGGGAACCTCCTGTCGCATCACTCTCAACTGAAATGCCAACCGCTTCAATGATTTTCTCAGGGTCACTAGTATACTGATCTATCAGTACCTCAGTATTCCATGAAAAGTAATGTAATAGAGCAATGGCCTGTTGTTTCGAAATCTGGAGAAGGTCTTCCAGATGTTTGGACTGTGCACTCATCTGCTTCAGAAGTTTAGCTGTGGTATGAGTTCTGAACTTTAAAGGACTTTCAAACTGATCCTTCTCCAGTTGATTAAACTGGATCCCGTCGATCTGGGTATCATCATTGTCTTCCTCCTCTGATTCAAAGGACTCGTTCTCGCTGTCTTCCAATTCTATCTCATCGTCACTAAATTCAAAGTTTGGTTCGTCGTACTCAGATGCCTCTGAAATGCTCATCTGGTCTGCAGTATCCATGGTGCAGTTATCTATCAGTTTATACTCTTTTTGGCTGGCAACTTGTGGAATAATTTGAGAAAAATCGTGTCTTCTTAAATTGACACAATTCCCCGTGTCGTTTCCTTCCGTTATAACCTCGAATATTTGAAACAACAAGCGAGTCGTAACCTGAGATCAGCAAAGATAAAACACAATAAAGAATCAACTTTTGCTTCAGAGACTAAAAACTGCAAAATGCTCTCACCGTCTGCCATTTAAAATGTGTCACTTTTTGAAGTTTGTGTTAGACTTCCTAATGGGGAAACTACAAGTCGACGGGCTAATATATCAATGTTTATACTAATACAGAACTTTTTTTTTGAATCTACAAACCATCAAGTCTATCCACAGCAGCTTTTATCTTCATGCTCACCCTTGTACTCAGTTCGTAATCATCAGCATAACTCTGAGCTTTTTTCAACCAATCCTTAGAATCGTCGAGTCCTTCGATACCTTGATCTTTCCAAATGAACAATGCTTTCTCGTATAAAGCAGATGGGTATAACCAAGGATCTTCATCTCTTCTAATGAATTTGTACATCTCCTTTTTCGAAGTTGATTGCAAAGTGATGATATTCTTCAAAACTGCCTCATCAATGATCTCTTGGCCTTTAGAAACTTCCCCGAGTCTTCTTAAGACTATACTGTGCAAGAAATTTCTAATCATTGATTGGTCTTGAGTCTCAGGAATCTTGGCAAGAGGGGATATATTGTAATCCAGCATTGTCTGTGCAATCAACAGCTGTTCTTGTGGCATTCTATTATAGCCGTTCCAGAAATAAGTCAATTCATGAACCGGTGATACTCCAATAGCATCGATTATATCAACATTCTTTTCCTTTGAAATCTCCACAAATTGATTCACTTTTCTCAATACGAACTTATCAAATGGCATCTGCTTTTTCTGTTTGCCAGTAGTGTGAATGTGTTGAGACTTTAAAATCAGCTCTTTTGCCTTTGCTCTGAAGAAATCGGCTCTTGCTAGTTCCTTCTCATCTGTAATAACACCCATTGTGCACATACGGTACAACTCTAGGTAGCATGAACCTGAGAAATATGTGTAAAGGGCAGGTGACCAGGCATTGATCTCCAGCAGTTTCAATATATCTTCTGCAGCTTTTTCATACTGATGCAAAAATACCAAGATCATCACTCTATCAAAGACCAACAACGCCTCGACTTGTTTCATCTGTACTTTACGATCTAAGGAATTCACCAATGACAGGGCCTCCTCCAAACGGCCTCTAGATGTCAACATTCGAGCTTCTTGTAGTAACCATAATGCTGAGTGTGGGAAGATAGCTCTAGCGTATAATAGAGCATCTTCAAGCTTTTTACCAGGATGCAGAATAGTAGGTTTGCCGATACCTTGGAAGGCATCTGATTCATCGTGCATCAATTTTGCGCTTTTCGTTCTCTGCAATGACAGTCTATGAGTCTTTACCGAGTGAGTTGAGTTGAAAGTTGTGGTAGCTCTCAATGCTGGAACATTTGGCATATCAAAATCAGCATCAGTGAATTGGAATGGACCGTCATAAAATACTAATAGAGCTAGCAGCCCAATGCAACCATGGACGTTTCTACTTTCTACGGATTTCCATATCTTCTTAAGCCCATCTTCTCTGGATCCTTTAAACCCAACAATAGCTAACACTTTCCCGACAGCCGGTGGGATAAGAGAAATGACAAGTTGAAGGATCCCAAAACATAAGTTTGTACCTGAAATAATAAACTCATCAACAGTTGATTGGTTCTCATTCAAGAACTTATTGGTCTTTTCCTCAGTTTCGGATGATGACGAAGATGAGACCTTCCCTTTCAGTGGGGGTTGCCCAAGTTCTGTTCTTAGCCTTTCAATAAGTGGAGGGTTGCCAATATGGCCACCATTCAGTCTCAAGTTTCTCATTTTCTGCACAGCTTCAGCAATGTCTGTAACTTCTGTATCATTTATTTCTGCTGCTGAAAGGGGGAAGGGTAGATCCGCAAATGAAGTGCTGGAGTTCACAGAGGTGGAGCTTTCATTGGAAGGCTCTTTTGATTTTTTGACTTTCTTCTCGTGCTCTTTGATGATAGCTAAGATTTCCTCTAATGTCTGATAAGCCTTCCTCAACTTGTACAAGGCCTTGGCACTTTCAATGACAGATTCAGATAACAACATCACCAGAGCATTCAACAAGTTTGATTCGGCATAAGTGATAGCATATTCCGTTCCTGGTGGGAAAATAGAACTCGTCTTTACTTTCATCTTTTGATATTTGGCACGGTCACGATATGAAAGGTTCTCAGCTTTGGTTAGAACAATACCAGCTTGTCTCATTACTTCTGGTTCAAATCCTAATGTTGACTCCAAGAATTTAATGACACCATTTGCTAATGTCTTGATTGTCGAATCAGGATCATCGTTGATAAGGTGGAGGCCCTCTTCGGTACGATCATCCAGAAGGTAATCCATCGCCTGCAGGGCCAACTCAAAATCCTGGGCTTGCTCTAGGATCAATCTAGTAGCCTCAGTTTGAGATACAGCATTCTGGGACCTTCTAAACCCTAAAGCACGAAGCATGATGATGGTTGTATGCAGTAAAAGAGAGCAAAAAAACGAGAGATTTTTTCTCTATCGTCTCGAAGATCAGTGGTGAGCGACGGATTGTCAGAATCTGGTCAGCTGCTGTTCTTTGTAGGTCCAACACTGAGATAACTGGCACAAATGGAGTTGCTTCAAACAGAAAAAATTGCAAAAATGGTCTCTCGAAAGATCGCGAGGGGCATTGACAGTTTCGAGGATCTCCCGCCTAGCCATGTCAGCGCGTCTAGGCAAAAGAAAAGAGCGAAACCCCGATAGGAACATTCGGAAGCTTAAATTCACTGCCGTAAGCAGGGCAGGGCTCTTAACTTTAACCATTCTTCGATTCTATTTTCCATATTTTCTTTGCTGGAATGAACCAGTGCTGGCATCAAATCAGTTAACTTTGATCTCGAATTGAAGAGGTGCATAGCAATTAAATGTGTGCTATAGTATATTTATATTCAGTGCATTTGCAGACATAAGATTGTTTGAATGTTGTCCTTAATAATTTATGGACCTGCTTGGGCAGATTATAGTCATTTGGAAGCTCCTTGCAGATATGTCTCCCCCATATCTCGGTATACTACTATCAACGCAGTGTACTGTTCCAATTGGATCTGACTCAGCACATCTTTTGCTAATTGTTTGTTAAGAAATCTACTGAAGAAGTTGGTTCTTACATATATCGACTAGCAGAATACAATATTCTATCCACAATTAAAAAAAAACGTGTAGAAGGGCAGTAGTGTGTGTTTCTTTTTACAGCTACAGAATTGGACTACAACAACAGGCATTGAAATCTAGCATCGTGATATATAGTAGTAGCTCAACAGTATCTATTTCTTCCTCTTGGGCTTAATTACCACGTTCAAACCAACATTGCTGACACTGTTCCAGACATTCTCATCAACGTTTTTCGGCAGCTTACGGCCATATAGGCACTGATCCACATACCACATTCCAACAATAAACGATTTCTTGTCTAAAGTACCATCTTTTCTTCCATCCACTAATTCCCAGACCTGGCGTAGTTGGTCTGATGGCAGTCTTGACCTACTCCAAAGCTCTCTGACGACTATGTTTAAAATCAAATTGTTCTCCACTTCTTGCAAGTAGTTTTGAGTTGAGAATCTTGATGCTTTCAAAGCGGTACTCATTTCATGTACCTCTTCGCCCTGTGCCAGGGCGTTTGGGTCAACTAGATCCATGTAAAGACCTTTATTCGAGACCCAAACCCCTTCATAACGTTTCCTTTCGCTTTCACTGATAAACTGTGTGTCATTGTGATGTTTCCATGGCTTTTCCTCATTGAATTTCTCCTTCTTCTTCTCTTTTCTTAATGTAGATTTTAACTGGACAGATTTCTGCTCCAGATTTGGATCAGGCTTCCTACTCGTACTTGCTGTTTTCAACCCTTTTTGTAGCAGTTTCTTAGCATTGCTTTTTATCCTAAAATGTTTATGATGGCGGTAGCTACGCCCATCGTTTATTTGACCAGTGGATAAGCTTCGAGAAAACATCGGATATGGGTTTTGAAGTGATGGCGGATATTGAGACACTTCATCTTCTGTGTCCTCATATGTCGAATAGTTTCTATCTGAGTCTATGAGGGCACCTGGTGGTGGTTTCCTTTTGGGTGAAGAAGGCCTCAAATCATATTGGCTAGGTGAATCCAGCAGGTAGTCATCAGCAGCTGGAAAGGCAGGCGAGGTGGCTGTCATTGAGGGTGATTGAGGTGGTCGCTTTCTGGCTGGGAATACTGTTGAAAGTCTCCTCTGTGAGGAATTATTATCCATATAAGGTGAAGAAGTCTCCCCAGATGCGCCTGGAAAAGGATCTTCTTTTTTGTCCCCATCCTCCTCTTCTTCCTCATAATGTTCTATGATAGTGTTTGGTATACCTTCAGAGTCTCTCTCATTAGAGGGATAAACTTGCTTCGAGGTCAAATCCGACTGAAGGCTGAAAAAATCGGAGACTTGAGAGGACTCACGGTCTGAAAAGCCATAGTGATCAGTGGAAATGATTGATGAATTGGAGGGAAGTGCCAGAGAATTCTGTGACACACTGTTATTAGTAGCAATCCCTGGCACCGCCTCAGCTAATCTGGCATCGTTCGTGTATGACTTCCGTAAAGATTCAAAGGATTCGTACATGTGGTCAAAGGAATCTGAGGATTTGTCTTCAGAGTACCCGAGCTTTGCGTATAATGGCAGGGATTCAAATGAGTGTATTGATGAAATAGCACTAGATGCGCTAGATGAATAGAAACTGGGATTGTTCATACTGATCGGTGGCTGTAAAAAGTCTTGTGAACTCATCTTGCTAGCGGCATTAGCAGCTTGTAGTGATAGGATTGAGCCCGCTTCTCGACTCGAAGCAGAACTTCTTGGTGCTCTCATGAAAGGAGGCTGTGGATAGTCAGAAACTGACAATTGTGATAATTCTCTATTCAGTCCTACTGGAGATCCATTCTGTACAGACTGCGGACTCTCTGAAATAAGAGGCCTGTGTTTGGGTGAAAGTGAAGACGGTATTGCTATTGGATTTGGTTCATGGCTCTTAGGCTTTGGTTTCGACTGTGCTGTTGTTGGTTTATTGACTGGCTTGTATGTTGGCTTTGGAGGAGGATTGCTGCTGTTGCTGGCCCTATTTACTGTATGTGCCGCTGCGAGTTGAGCAGCAATCATTGAAGAGTTGACTCCTGTTTCTACTTCGACCTCATTTTGAGTTGGCAACCCGGTAGGGTTCTTCGATTGAAGTTGCCTAATCGGTTGCTTTCGTTTCTTTCTGAGTAGACCCATGATGAGGTTTCTATTAATAAACTATAGCCTGGAAGTCCTCCGGAAGGCTCTATGCTGAAACTCGAAGCCCAATTGGTCTAAAGGTATATTCTCTAAGGAAAGTGAGATCTAACTGTCTTGATGGTATGAAGTCTTTTGTTAAAGCTGAATATATGGCAGTGCAGTGCACCAGAAGAGCAATTGGATTCAGCCTGTTATGTCTTCTCTAGTCGGTTTTTCTGGATTGTTCTGTGTCCGCTACCGTTTTTCGCTGTTCTGCTTTTTTTTTAGAGCCGTTACGAACTTGAAACAACAAAGTCAGTCAGTTAATTAGTTACTATTAGTTATTATTAGTTATGTAAGGGATCCTCTTGCAGTTACGGTTTCAGTGGTTTCACATACTTCCCGAACTCGCCTTTCCAGTTCCCGGGTCGGTAATACTGACACACAGTGTATTGTCGGAAGTAATCATCACAGTATTTCGAACCACAGCCAACAAGCGTGCTGTTACTCCAAACTAACTGAGTAAAATGGCCAGTCTTATTGCTGAAAACTGGGTCACTGTAATCATACAAAGTTATTTCATTATACCATGCCTCTACTGCAGCAGATGTTGTGTAACCAAGGGCTAGGTTTTCTCCATACTTTGGATTGTAGGAATGTGTCAGGGTTCCATTGCAGTTATAGGCATCCGCATAGTCTTGCGCCGATGCTGCTATCTCATCTGACCATTGTAGGTCTGGTGTATCCTGATGCAGTCTTCGCTTCTGGTTGTGCCCAACTAGCGCTTCTGAAACAAATGTGTTAAGGGTGGTATAGGTGATGCTCGTTGATGTTATTGTAGTGGTGATATCTGACTCTGAGCTGTCAGGGACCACAGGACTCTGTGAGAAGTTACTTGAAGGAACGCTTGAGACGTTTGGTGAAAGAGTTTTGAGATCGTTGACAATTCTTGTTGTCCATTCAGTTGATATTATCGTGTGTATTCTGGTAGTGTATTCAATGTTTGTTTCGTACTCGGTCTCATATACTGTTCGGAGACAGTCGGCATATTGTAGAATCACAAGAAACGAAACTAACCAGAACATGATGGACAGAACCTCAGTGGGATCTGAAAGTAGTGTGGGTCATATTTGCAAGGTTGCAACGCCTTGTTTATATGTTATTTGGCTAATTTACTAAGGTTGATCAAGAGAAGGATATATGTTTTATGTGTTGATGCAGATGAAACAAACTAGAGTCAAGACCTCTAGAACTCTGGACTCTGGACCGTTGAAGCAGCGATCTCCCAATTCGAATAACGGTGTTTCCAGTGGAAATTTCCCTCTCTGCGAATGCACGCTCCTGCAAGATTGTGTCGAGAAACTGTAACAACGAAACTCAAAAATGTCAACAAACGCGTGAAAATAATATTGTAATTTGAGACACAACCAGCATATAAAAAGTCTCGGGACTCAAATCAAATTAGCTGCGGGTGGGAAGCGGGCCGGGTAAATATGTCCCGTTTCAAAATAAAAAGATTCTAGTTTCAATCGATCCGAAGGGTTCTTGGGAAGTGCCTTTGTTAGGGTCTCAAGTCCATATGCCCACTAAAACACTTAAACTAGCATATCGAAGCGTATATATGGCTGACTACGTAGTTCTGCGATCTCGTCACTATCCACCTAGAACACCTAGAACACCTAGAACAGGAAACTCGATGAACTCTAAAGATATTTGGTCTTTGAAGTTCAGACCACGTTTTGATCTGGGTACTGGTCTCTTCTTCGGTAAGTACACCTCAGCTTTATTATTCACATCTACGTCTCATCTCACATCCGATGTAACCTTACAGGACAAGTTCAATTTGCGAAATGTCCATACGATGTGGATCAAACTATTGATGGATCTCTATGTGGCCCTTTCAATTTTGATTGATTCTAGACTTTAACTAAACGAAAAGAAGTTCCAAGCGTTTGCGAGCAGTGATCCATGAGACTTCTTGTTGCACTTACTGCTGGCTCGTCACCGAAGGCCCAATGACGTTGCAATGGCCTGTGGGCTCTAGGCTCTAGACTCCAGAGTCGTCGTCTAGGCTTTAGTCGACCGTTCAGGTTGTGTCAACCAACTGTTGCAGGCCGCAGCTAGATTAATTGCATATGCCGGAGAAGAAAATATTATATACCTCTTTTCACCCAACAATGAACATGATGTTCGAGACCTGTGACTGGCTACGGAGTACTGAGAGGTTGAATTCTGGCACCCGCTTGGAACTTTATCGGTGCCGTGCTGGATAAATAATGTATTCCCTAGTCCATTTATCGAATCCTCTATTGAAGGATGAATTCAAGGTGACCATGAAGTGGTCTTGAATTAAATATCCGGTGTGAGCATTGAGCTCTTACAATGTAAAATCATACGATATATGTAATGAAATTTTACAGGTAGAACCTGATCACTGATCAGTGTCATTTGAATACTCTCATTCTATTTACGGTTTTGGCGATATTAAAGAATAACGAGGGTTGAACTTTACACTACAGAGTAGTAGCTAACTTACAACGTGCTCATAAACCGAAAAAGACGTCAATTGAAAAATCCTTAAGTCTGGCTGCATAGGCCCTAAAAGGTTATAGTCATAAAAATAAGGGAAGGTGAAAAAAAAATTGTTCAAAGAGAACCAATGAGAGGAAGAACCCACACCAAAGAGAAAGATAATGAAATTTTTTGTCAAAACTGAATCCTATCCAATCTAAACGTTTGCGGCATATTGACCACCAACGTTACCGGCAGGATCGTAAGAACAAATGGTATATTGACCCCAGATGTTGTCACAAGTTATCTTAGCACAACCTAACTTAGTGGTAGATTTCCACACAACTTGGGTGAAGTGTGAAGCAGCTGGACTAGATGGATTGTAGTAACTCTTTTCATCATACCAAGCATCAACAACACCGGTGGTGGTGTAACCTAACCCTAAGTTTTCACCGTATTTACCACCAGAATGGGTCAATGTGCCTGAACAGTCGTATTTATCAGCGTAAGCTTGAGCATAAGATGCTAATTCATCAGACCATGATAAATCTGGAGAACCGTTTTCAGCACGTTTTTCGTTGTGGGCATTTAAAATTTCAGCAGCAAAGCTGTCAGATGGAGCAGTAGAGGTTGATGTTGCAGAAGTGCTGGTGGAGGTTGATGTTTCAGAAGTGGTTGGTGCCTGAGTGGTGGTTGGTTGTGAAGTGGTAGTTGGCTCCAAAACAGTGGTTGATCTAGCAGAGCTGGTGGTGGTTGGTTCTGTTGAAGTAACTTCAGCCTGTAGTTCAACTGCAGAAGTTGGTGTAGCACTTGAAGCAGAGGTATAAACAGTGGATTCGGATTGAGTCACATCTCTGGTATAAGTAGTGATGAAAGTTTCAGTAGAATCACCACTGACTTTGACCAATTTAGAGACAATAACTTCGATTGGAGCACCGAGTCTTGGGGCAACTGATTCAGTTGGTTCAGCACCAGCTGTGACAATAACAACATTTGTTTCTGTAACAACAGCGGCAGCTGGAGCACCTAAAACTTGGGAAGCAAGGGCTAAGAACGGTAAAACGTATGAGTATCTCATTGTAATGAAGGAATGTTTTTGTTGTTTGGGATTTCGAAAGAATGGACTAGTATATAATCAAGGCGAAAACGCGTCTGAATATTTCTGAAAGGATTGACTGGGATCTCTGAAGAAGGAAGGAAGGAATGAGGATCTGAGTGTCTAAAAGGAAAGAGAACAGCCAGATTAAGAGATCCTGAGGTGGTTAGATTATATGAACAAAGCTTGAGTTGATGAGAAAACCTGATGTTTGGAATCAGTTTCAAGTGCAGGTCGACAAACGTGTTTTCTTTTATACAAATTCCAGGTTTCAAGGCGAACCTGCGAGGGCTTTTTACGGTGACACCCCCTGCAAATTACACTGTTTATGCAAGGAGGCACACTGTCTATGCATGATTTATGCGGCCGAAACACAGGAATCTGCGTCTGCTGGTCCTTTTTTTTTTCAATTAAACCCGAATAGAGGCAAAGAAAAATAAACGATTCTAGACATATCGTCATGATTTCGATTAGACTTTGGCTCTCTCCTCACTTGTTATTTTACTAGTTGCTGCGGTTGTTGAGACTTTGTCTTTGACTTTGCTTCTCACGAGGGTGTATATCGGTCCAGATCTCGATCAGGCTCGATTATAGAAAGGGGAAGAATAGCGTTAGATCATTATGATCCGATCTGGGCGAAATATGTGTTCGAGGTGTGAATACTATCCACAGCAACCCTTTGAAAACTTAGAACGAGATCATACTCCTCCAAAACCTAAAAGCTTCTTTGTTCGATATGTGATGATCTTGCCCAATGCGGCACTGAAAATTTGTACTTTCAAGACCCACACCAGTAAGAAGTCAATATCGTAATGGTTTTCACCAGAAGCCACTAGTAAGTATCTGTTGTTATTACGGCTGTTGAATGAAGCATTGGAGAGAGAAAAAAACCAAGGCAATAAAGTGAAAATTCGGCCAGAACGAGCTTTAAGCTGGTAGATCCCTGCCAAAACACCAGATCTGGGTACGTAGTCACTGGCAAAAACGAGAGGCTTCGTCAGGTCATTATTACATGTTGTGATCTGCACTTTAGACTATAAGAACCATCGGTGGAAACTGCACAGCCATGACATTGTAAGGTGCTCGTATAGATTGTGCCATTATCCTTTTTTGCCAGAAGGAAACCACGAGATGCAAGTAATTTATTCCAAATATCGACAAAAAAAGAAAGGTGGAGAATGATACTTCAGATAGGTATGTCTCAAGAGACAACATTTTAGAGTCGAAACTTGACGTAGTTGACCTGAATCAAGACTCCACAGTCAAGATTCGATCGTTGTTCATCTTTAGCTTCTCGGGAAGGTCAATGCTAGTGAGTCCATCTTTTCTGTGTAAATAATAGTGAAAATTAGCCGGATCAAGAGAAGAACTTTTAAACTTCATAGAGCACGGCGGAAAGTATGTATCTGTGTATAGATGAGCAATCTGGGTGTCATTTTTAAATTGAAAACTTCTTCCAACAAAGTGGTAGAGCGAGAATTCAAAGCATAGCTACTCTTTGGACCATTTTTTGATGTCAGAACAATTCTCCACCATATGCTTCCATAGTCGCATAAAACAAAATACACAGGTTTTCTTTCGTAGAGGAAGCACTACATGAGAAGTCCAAGTATTTTGCCATTAATCACAGCATTTTGATAAAATGCTGATAGGAAGAACATGCCAATGATTTTGAAATGAAATGCAACAAGCCATAATCAGGAAGTTGGCTCAACTTTCTCATGGTGTTTCTGCTGAATCTAACCTTCATGTATCTGGTATAGAGGCACTTAGCTGGCATGTTTTGTCCTATACTTCATGACATTTAGAGGTTTCCCAATTTAACTTTATGGGTACGAGGCTAATACTTGTTTTTTTTCAATAAATTGGAGACGGGTACCATGTATACACGCTCACTTGGGAACTACAGGTTTGGGTCCGCATACAAGAATTTTTGCAGCTTAATTGAGACCACCGTTCCCAAAGCTGCAAGTTGATGAATGGGCGGAAGCGTCAAATCGGACACTGCTGAGACGTGAATCAGGGGAAAGGCATTGACTGAATCTGTTGCGTTCAATAAGCACGTTGAGTTCCGACATCACATGTTTCAGCATATCAGGGAACACCTCTTGGAGTTCCTTTCCAATGGTGCCATTGACCAAACACGGCAAAATCACTTCATTGATTCAGTTGTGATCAATGAGCAAAACTTCAAGGTCAATCAGACCATTCTCTCCTATTCTGAGGAGCAGTGCTTACCTGTATTGATGTCTTGATGCCTTGATATCTTTTAATAAACTGATTTGCTTCGGGTACAAACATTATGATATTTTATGCCTTCAAAGTTCTCACTGATGGCACTTGTGAATGTTATATGATTGATACTAACGGGCAAAACTATTTTGTAATTTCTTGTTGTCACACTAGAATCAGTGGATCTAGTATCAAAAGTTGGTGTTGATGCTCGTGTATTTCTAGTTTATTATGTGCCATAGCTTGGTGGAACTTATTCGTGTCAAATAAATGCCATTGATACATCAGCAGATTAATCAAGGTCTTGCGCTAACAGGGAGGTACCTCACACTATATCATTTGATCAGATAGAACCCTTCCTGGAAATCTGTGAAAGTGGCACTGTATCAATAAGAATGCTTTCTTACCTTGTCATTGATGTTGCTTACAGAGAAAGTTTATATAATCACTACCGTCAACGCAGTCCATGGGAAATGGAACCCTTTGTATTGACTTTTTTTTTTTGTAGCTGTTTGTTTGATTCACTTCAACTCACTGGTACTGCAATCTCTTGATACATTCTAACACGCTTCCCACACCTGGAGAAGCCGACAATTGAACCGAAACAAATACTGTTTGAGTGCTCCCTTTTAGTTACGCAAATAATGACCTGTATATTCGGTATCCTTCTATATCTACATTCTACTGTCCGTCTCCTTTCTCTTTCTTTTCTGTTGATACCGTGATAAAATGGCGGTAAACAGACTTCCTTTACACGTACTTTTCATGAAACTAACCAATCAAATACCATACCAACTGAAAGAGAGCTCAGCGGCTGCCCATCGCCAACATCAATCGCGGGGAGTTTTCCTGGTCGTTTTGCAGCGGCCCGGTTGGAGTTCAATAAGGTTGCCTCCATAACGGAAAATTTAGTAATAAGAAATAACTACGTTTGGCAAAAGGATTGATACAGGTTGTTCTTGAACTACTCCACTACAAAGCTGCTTTCTGGAAAGCGTTTTCCCCAATGGTTGCAGATGTCAATAAGTTATAGGGCCTTTGTTGCGACAGATATCAATGTGTGATTAATCAAAAGCATTGATGAAATACTAACTCCGACGGATTGCAATTTTTTTGTTCACGCAACTTTTCTGTGTAAGGCTAAAACTGTGAAAATAGTAGCAGTTACCCCAGTGATCGTTAGTATTGAACATAAATGGATAAATGGAAACTCATAGAAAGTATTAGTTGCATGCAGTTCGGAGAAACGGCACA
>JAJLSD010000096.1:0-21002 GCA_030567455.1 Komagataea norvegica
TCGTAGAGCTCGTCAAAGACATCAAGCAGTGCTTTAGTGAGGAATTTACCATTTGAAGCTACCTCTAAATGTGCAGTCTGAAATTCATTTTCATCAAATTGACCGTTGCGGTACGCATTTTTGATAATAGTAAGCCGTGGGATCTTACGAGACAACAAGGTGATCGCCAATTGAAGAGCTTCGATCTCGTCATCAGTAGTACTTTCACTCATTGAGATTAGCCTGCTCAAAACACTGACAGTTTGACAAAATTAAGAAATTATAAATAGATTTCAACAAAATCAGATCGTTTAAATACAAAGCAGCCAAATTAACTGTCGGGCGATTACTTTGCGCTTTTTTCGTTCTTTTGGTTCGTTCTTTTAGGCCAATATAGAGCTGATAGCTATGACTTTAGCGTTTCTCTGGAGTCAAACGGTTTTTTGTGTCACTACCAGGCAAAGCCGTTACCCTACGAACTAACATTAGGGTGAATTACTATGAACTACTCACTATACTTAGTTATCACTGTTGAACTACGGTTGATTTATCATCAAGAACCAATCAAGAATCATATTCATGGATACAAATTAGACACAAAACTTATTTCTAACTTATACAAAACTAAGGGCACATTAATGTTCCTTTTATAATATGATCTTCCTGAAATAGATGTAACCTGAAGTGACATGACCTGACATTGATAAAGTAACGTGATAGGTCTAGAGGAACGACGACCAGCAACCATGGCATTGATTTCAGAAGAAGCATTAAGCATCGATAGCTTAAGAAGAACTAGAAGTAAAAAAGTCAATCCAATAGCAAATAGTGCAAATATCAGTACCCAATGAATCGGTACCAATTGCTTTTGCAGTAGCAAGATTCAGCACCTCTCGTCTAACTTCAAAACTGGGGACAGTGCTTAGCACTAATAAACCTAACAAATCAGAAGAACTAACAGAACAAAAAACATTATTAATTACACGAGTAACCACATTCACAGCATTCGTAGGATCAGATTCATAAGAAGCACATTTTCTATAAGCAACTAAATACTCTAATAGTTCTAATGGTATTATATCTTGAACTGGGCCTAATCTACCACCAAGATCCATATTGATGGACACAAATCAGACACAGAACTTGTTGATTTAAGACTAATAACTTATACAAAACTGAGGGGAAATGTGATCCTTTTATGATGCGTTAGTAATCGCTTGGTAATCGTGATTAGTGACACAAAGGTCACGCTATTCAGGACATCTAAGACCACGACTAGGTAATCTAAAGTACACTGACATCAACAATCACTCTTTAGCCAGTCTCTCTGGGCCCCCGGAAGAATAGTACTAAGTCTATAATATAAGTTGTTGCTTATAGTAGTCATTAGTGGGTATTTGTAGCACTAACTACCAGTTAAAGAGATGTGAAAACCCGCGAATTCAAATCTTTCAACTCTTTCAGCTACTAAGTACCGCAATACATGTCAATAAATAGCACCATCTTTGTTACATGCGCTGCTGGAACCCGCTGCTCCTCCCCGTAAAAAGAATCGCCCATACCAGGCTCCTCCACACGTCGCCCATTCACACCAGCAAGGCGTCACCCGCCACCAAATCAGAACTCTCAAAACTCCTGCTCGAGAAGAACCTCATCCACAGAAACAGCCATTCACCACACTCTGAAACGTCAGTCTTCCGATGCACTGTACTCTCAAAGAACACGGGACTCACTAACTCAACGTACCTTAGTCGTGCGGACTTGATATCGAAGTATGGGCTGTTCCCAAGAGATTTACGAAAGATTGAAAAGACGAGAACGGCAACGACAGAGATCATCCCGTCCATCTCTGTAAGGAAGAGCTCGATTCTACTAAACCTTTTGCATTTGAAAGCACTTGTCTTGGCTGACGAAGTAGTGCTGTTTGATGACTTGGGCCCCAGGTTTAGTTATACCCAGTCTGAATTCCTGAAGGATTTGGAAAAGAGACTGAACACGCATAATGTGGCATCGACAATTGGATCCGGTGACATTCCTAGTCTCGATAACGGTGAGTTCAATCTAGACGACCTCCCGTATGAGTTGAAGGCACTTGAGGCTGTGTTGGAGTCGGTGATCACAAACCTCACGGCAGAGATGAAAGTGCATACGGTTGTCACGCAGGGGATCCTTAACGAGTTGGAAGAGGCGATAACGAGGGATAAGCTGCGATTCCTACTTATCCAAAACAAGAAGATCTCTACTTTTTCACAAAAGGCAACGCTGATAAGGGACGTGATTGATGAGTTGTTGGATAATGATGACGATTTGGCAGAGTGCTACCTTACTGATAAGCTGCACGGTAGACCACGTGCGACAGATGATCACGCAGAGGTGGAGATGCTGTTGGAGTCGTACTACAAGCACTGCGATGAGATTGTGCAGACGATCAATCATCTGATCTCTAATGTGCGTACGACAGAGGAGATTATCAATATCATCCTGGACAGTAACAGGAATCAACTGATGCTGCTCGGTTTGAGGTTCTCTATCGGGTTACTGACGATGGGCGGTGCTATTTTCATTGCGAGCGCATACGGTATGAATCTGGAGAACTTTATAGAGGAGACAGACTATGGGTTTCCTCTCGTTGTGGTGATGACGATTGTTCCGGTCGTGGTTATTTCCCTGTACAGTTTGAAGCACCTGAACAAGCTGCAGAAGATCACGATGATGGGGGACCATTATAAGAAGAAGAGGTGATTGTTTATTCACTTTATTCACCTACACATTGTCATGAACATATAATAGATATTAGAACGCTTCCTAAAGTAGAAAGGTCACGAACCCCCGATTGAACATCATTTTCCTTTCACATGTCAAAAAAGGTGACAAGATCCGAGGGCGCGATTGACATGGCAGAAACGGCCCCACCGCCCGGAATTTGAAACTGGCGCTATTAATTTTTCCAGCGCAAAAAGCAAATTGGCCGATTTTCGCCCTGTTAATGAATGAAACGGGCAATTGAGTGGGTTATTCAATTCAAGTGTTTATATTATATTATAGCGTCAATAGATCATGAGTGATAGGGAGACGACACCCACTTCACAGTCGATTTTCAAATCTGCTTCAATCTCGAATCTTTTCTCGAGAAAGAGACACCATGATGATTCTGGAGATGAGAATGACGATGAGATTACTGTGAACAATAATAATAACGGATCTGAGTCGACTTACTCGTCTGATTCGGAGCAGGATGTGGATAACAGTGACTCACATGCGAGTAAGAGACGCAAGACAGAGCTCGATGTCAAGAGACAGGAGTTTTTGGAAAGGGAGAAGGAGTACAATGATGAATTGCCTGAAGAATACCGCAAGTTCAGACCAACTGGGTTCAGGTTTGCATTGCCTCCTTCAGATAGGCCAGTGAGAATCTATGCCGATGGGGTGTTTGATCTTTTCCATTTGGGACACATGAGGCAATTGGAGCAGTCAAAGAAAGCGCTGCCTAACGTGGAGTTGATTGTTGGGATTCCATCAGATGTCGACACCCATAGGTATAAGGGACTCACTGTATTGAGCGACTATCAACGTTGTGAAACATTGAAGCATTGCAAGTGGGTGGATGAGGTGATTCCTAACGCTCCGTGGTGTGTCACTACTGATTTCTTGGAGAAGCATAAGATTGACTATGTTGCGCATGATGATTTACCGTATGCTTCTGGGGACGATGATGATATCTATAAACCTATGAAGGAACGAGGCATGTTCTTGAGCACGCAGAGAACAGAGGGGATCAGCACGTCGGATATAATCACTAAGATCATTAGGGATTACGACAAGTATCTGATGAGGAACTTTGCCCGTGGTGCCACGAGACAGGAGTTGAACGTTTCGTGGTTGAAGAAGAACGAGTTGGAGTTTAAGAAGCATATCAATGAGTTTAGATCTTACTGGAGGAAGACGAACGATAATTTGAACAATGCATCGCGGGATTTGTACTTTGAAGTGCGTGAGTATCTTTTGAAGAAGTCGATATTGAAGGACAAGAAGAAGAACCAGCATAACAAGAATAGAAACCAGGAGACGGACGATACTGATGACACTGATGGGCCAGCAGAGAGGTTTGCCGCTGATTTCACAGGTGAACATCCCTCGAAGAATAAGAATCCTCAACGCAGAAAACTTTCCAAATCGCCTAGTTTCATTGACAGTTTGAAAGACTGGATGCAGAAGAACGATAATGATTTGTTGAATGGCAGTGATAGGGATTCGACTAATAATTTAACAACAGAAGAGGAGGTGGGTAACCCCGCTAAGAAGCCGAGACAGAGTAAAAGAATATCTGCTGCTGCTGCTGCTGTTGCTGCAGATGCTGCTGCAGATGTTACTGGAAAGGAGAACCACGAGAGTGATCAAGAAACCCTTGCTGAGAACTGATCCTTATATATATGGGTGTGATTTGGTGTATGAGTTTGAAATGAAATATTATGTATGTCCATAACATGTCGTACTATCACTACATCAAGTCTTCCCGTTAATTATAATCACTTTATTGTTCTCTATTCAATACCCGTACTTCCAAATATCCTTCTGATACGCATCCGTCACTGAGTCATCCTCACCGTATAACTCCTGCCATTTCACAAACCCACCTCTGAGAACCCATACTTTCTTACCGTCAAGCTGGCCTGGTCTCCCGCTCCTCATGAATTTCAACGCAGCACTTGGCCCGCGCTGTTGCGATAGCGCACAGTGGAAGACAATGTCACTGTACGGTTCTGCCTTCGTTACGAGAGCACTAAACACAGAGTCGGTAAGCGCATTAGAAGGTTGGTGGTGTGAGTCGCGGATGTGGCCGCCAATGTGGTCGCTGTCTCGTACGTCGATGACGAGGAAGCGGCGTGTCCCTGTAGGAGAGCCTGTGTTGAACCATTCTCGCAGGACAGGTGGGTCAAGGTACTTGAGACTGCTGATGGAGTGGCTGGATAGGGACATCGTTGGGTGGGTGGGAGGTTAGTTGTGGATAGTTATGTTGTTATGTGCGAAAAGAAAGAGAGATGGTATCACTGGGATGCCTGCTGAGAAAACATGAGATACCTACTAATATGCAGTAATTGAAGAGACAATATAATGGATAATACTATTACTATTACTATTACTTACTACTACTACTACTAATACTACTATAATACCACTACTATACTACTATACTACTATAATAATACTATTAAAATAGCCGCCAGACAAAAGAAAGAGAAACATTCGCATGTGAAAAAAAAGACGAGTCAACTTTTCTCGGTGTTAATTCTTTATTCTGTGCGACTCGGGCGGCTAATCACGAGATCATTTAAATAAATAAATAAAAGCCAATCAATTTCCCACCGTCTTTTTACAACAACTAGACAAAACCACGCTCAGCGCTCCCCATCAATCGCATATCTCCAGCCATGTCTGCCCAGCTCATTGACGGCAAGCTCATCGCTCAGAAGATCAGAGAGAGAATCCACTCCGAGGTCGCTGAGATTCAGTCAAAGGACATCTCCTTCAACCCATCCCTGTACATCATCCAGGTCGGCGCCAGACCTGACTCTTCAACCTATGTCAAGATGAAATTGAAAGCTGCCAGTGAGGCTAACATCGCTTGTGTCGCCAAGGTCCTAGACGAAAACATCACCCAGCAAGAGATCCTCGACCAGATTGATGACTTGAACAATGACTCCTCTGTCCATGGTATCTTGGTTCAATTACCATTACCAGCTCATTTAGACGAGTCTGAAATCACCGCTGCTGTCTCCCCTGATAAAGACGTTGATGGATTCGGACCTTACAACGTTGCAGAACTGTACAAGAAGAATGGCTCTCCAAAGTTTATTCCTTGTACTCCAAAGGGTATCGTTGAACTATTGGTTCAATCAGATGTCGAGATCGAAGGTGCTCATGTCGTTGTCTTGGGTAGATCCGAAATCGTTGGTGCCCCAGTCGCTACCTTATTGAAAAACAGACATGCCACTGTCACCACATTACATTCAAGATCGAAAAACATTGCAGATCACATCAAATTGGCAGATATCGTCATTTCTGCCATTGGTAAACCACAGTTTGTCAAAGGTGAATGGTTGAAACAAGGTGCCGTTGTCATTGATGTTGGTACCAACTTCATTGATGACGCTACCAAGAAATCAGGTTCAAGAATGGTTGGTGATGTTGATTTTGAAGGCGCGTTGCCAGTTGTCTCTAAAATCACTCCTGTTCCAGGTGGTGTTGGTCCAATGACCGTTGCCATGCTATTGGACAACACCATCATTGCAGCAAAGAAATATCACGAGTTGAACTCAAAAGGTGACAACTATTTCAACAACCCATTGAAATTGAATTTGAAAACTCCTGTTCCTTCAGATTATCAAGTTTCTAAAGAACAAACTCCAAAACATATCACTGAAATTGCCTCTGAATCTGGTATCTTACCAAAAGAATTAGAACCATACGGTTCATATAAGGCTAAGGTCAAATTAGATCTATTGGATCGTTTGGAGCATAAAAAGAATGGTAAATATATCTTGGTTACAGGTATCACTCCAACCCCATTAGGTGAAGGTAAATCCACCACCACTGTTGGTTTGGCACAGGCCTTAGGTGCCCATTTAAACAAGAGAGCATTCGCTAACGTTAGACAACCATCAATGGGTCCAACTTTTGGTATCAAAGGTGGTGCTGCTGGGGGAGGTTACTCTCAAGTTATCCCAATGGATGAGTTCAACATGCATGTCACTGGTGATATCCATGCGATTTCAATGGCTAATAACTTGTTGGCTGCCGCTATCGATACTAGAATGTTCCATGAATCTACACAAAAAGATGGTCCATTGTACAGAAGATTAGTTCCTGCCAAGAAGGGTGTTAGAACTTTCACCAAATCCATGTTGAGAAGATTGGAGAAACTAGGAATTGATAAGACAAACCCAGATGATTTGACACCAGAAGAAAGTGCCAGATTCGCTAGATTAGACATTGACCCAGATACCATCACTTGGAGAAGAGTTGTCGATTGTAACGATAGACATCTAAGAGGAATCACCATTGGTGAAGCTCCAACTGAAAAAGGACATACCAGAAAGACCGGTTTCGATATCTCTGTTGCCTCTGAATGTATGGCTATCTTGGCCCTTGCTAACTCATTGGGTGATATGCGTGAGAGATTGGGTAAGATTGTCATTGGTGCCTCCAAAGCAGGTGATCCAATCACGTGTGAGGATATCGGTGCCGCTGGTGCATTGACTGCATTGTTGAAAGATGCCATCAAGCCAAACATCATGCAGACTTTAGAGGGGACTCCTGTTTTCATCCACGCTGGTCCATTTGCTAACATCTCTATCGGTGCTAACTCTGTCCTTTCTGATAAAATGGCATTGAAATTAGCTGGTACCGATGCATCTAATCCAAATGCTGAAGAAGGTTACGTTGTCACTGAAGCTGGTTTCGATTTCACAATGGGTGGTGAAAGATTCATTAACATTAAGGCCAGATCCTCTGGTTTGACCCCAGATGTTGTTGTTATCGTCGCTACTGTTAGAGCTTTGAAAGTTCACGGTGGTGGTGCGGAAGTTAAAGCTGGTGCTCCATTACCTGCTGAATATTTGACTGAAAATATCGAAATCTTGGAAGAAGGTTGTAAGAATTTACAAAAGCATATCGCTAATGCTAAACAATATGGTCTACCTGTTGTTGTCGCTATAAATAAAATGTCTGCTGATACCGATAGAGAACACGAAATTATCAAAAAGGCTTCCTTGGAGGCAGGTGCCATTGACGCCATCGTTTCAAATCATTGGGAAGAAGGTGGTAAAGGTGCTGTTGACTTGGCTAAAGGTGTCATTGCTGCGTCTAACGAACCAAAAGATTTCAAATTCTTATACGATTTGGATGCCTCTGTCGAAGATAAGATCTCTGCCATTGCTCAGAAGATGTACGGTGCCGCTGAAGTTGAATATTTACCAGAAGCTGCAAAGAAGATTGAACTGTACAAATCTCAAGGGTTTGATAAATTACCTATCTGTATCGCAAAGACACAGTACTCGTTATCCCATGATGCTAACTTGAAAGGTGTCCCAACTGGTTTCAAATTCCCAATTAGAGACGTTAGAGCTTCTATTGGTGCTGGTTACTTATACGCCTTGGCTGCAGAGATTCAAACGATCCCTGGTTTGGCCACTCACTGTGGTTTCATGAATGTTGAAGTCAATGAAGATGGTGAGATTGAGGGTTTGTTTTAAATGGACGTTGTTTGTCTCATTAGAATGTTTTTTTGTTGCTTCATGGTTTTGGATATTTTTCAACAGGTTTCTGAACGAAAGAGGAAGTGAGAAAAAAAAAAGTATGCACATGTACATTAATTAATGATCGATGGTAGGTTACGAATGATTTTTTTTTTCAACAAAATACAGAGTTTTTAGAGATGTTTTTTTTAAGAGAGAGGTATGTAGTGTAGTGATGCTGTTATTTTGTCCTAGATCTTTCCATCCGTTGCCAAATATGAGTATGTCAATAGTCATTTTGGTGATACTTTCAAGTGATTCAGTGATTCAGTGAAGCATGTGTCAAGCGTTAGTGAGTTCCATGATTAATTCAAAAATCTTCGCTTTATGCATCTGTCGTTACAACATTCAAAGTTTGCACCTGAAGATATTGGGTCAGAATAGTTGGAAATGCTCTCTAAAATAAGAAAAGCCGGAAGTTAATTACAAACTGGTAAATCACCAGCTGTCGAAAGTAGGAATTTCTTGAGGGAATCCAATCCATACATTCTCAAAAGGAGCTGTAACAATTCTAACGGTTTGCTTATAGAGGTTACTCAAACCCAATACTCATTGAAACAATGAAAAAAAGTGCCTGGGATCCAAATCGGGCATTACGATGTAGATATACGATGATTCATGCTACAACGCCGCTTCAATTCGAAACACATAACTTCATTTAGCGGGGAACCGATACACACAAATGGACCTGATACCACTATCTTAATCCAGTTTCTATGTCTCTTATGATACTCAACAAATTGGAATCATTCGAACTCAACCATTTTTCCAAGTTTTTCCTATGCTGGACAATCTCATTAGTTATCGGCAACTTCCCAAACCCTGCTGAGTTCATCAACAGTTCAAAAAGCGGGATCCATAAATCTTGCTTCCAGTATCTCTTCAATGAATTTTTCAAAACGTATTTGGAGCCGTCGAATTCTGTTTCTATGAAATCACCAAATAAGAGCGTATGAATGATGCTGGCAGCTCCAAAATAATCAACCTGATAAGTCCATGTCGAGTTGTTTCTCATCTCTGGACAATCTTGATTATCTGTCTTCCAATTTGATTTGAATTGGATATTAGTAGGGAATAATCTCATGTCGATCGATCTACCGAAATCAATCAACTTAATGCCTCGTGATCTCCAATCGTTGACGCTATTAGGATCATCACGATCAAAGAACCTCAACATGCAATTATCAGGCTTCAAATCTCCATGCAAGATCCCAACGCTATGCAAATCCTCAATCGCCTTTAGCAATTCAACAGTGATGAAAATGGCTAGCACTTCATCGACTTTTCTGCCTATTGACTTATATAGATTCACTATATCTAAGACGGTGCCCTGCTTCAAGTAATCCAAGATTAAATAACTCTCATCCTGATAAACATGGACCTCGTCTGCCTTAATGATTGATTTTAAGGTTAGGGAGCCTTTCAATCGGGTTTCAATCTGTCTCAAGATGTAAAACTCCCAGGGACTAGAAGGTTTTTGTGCCTTAATGGCACTGAATTTCCCGCTCATGCCTTCTGCTAGATAGACACAGGCATATCCACCTTCACCTAGTAAAGACTTCAGATTGAACGTGTTCCCGTTTGCCTTGAACTCAATGAAGACGTGGTTTTTCTGTTTCAGATTTAGGCATTTCTTAAGATGTGAAATCATTGTCATTTCATTAGGATATTGGTAGAAGCCAGAATATGAAGCTATTGGGATTTTCAAATCGTTTAACAATAGTTGTTGTAGCGATTCATCAGCTGGGTTTACCGTGTACTCGGAAATGATGGAAAGGAGGCTATCAGATGGGATTTTTTCGATATCTAAACCATCGACCTTTTCCGTTAGGTCGTTTAGATTCTGTTTTGTTAATTGTGTGAATTGTTCTGTTTGATCGTCATAGATTAGCTGGTCATCATCCTCTTCGTCATCGTTATTATTATTATTATTATTTTGTTGCCGTTCACTTGACTTTGGCTTTTGATTGAACATTGAGTAAATCTCATCTTTTGCCTCTTTCGTGAAAAAAGTTGCAGTTGGTGAAGGTTTCTGCTTTAGTTTCTGAATATTAAGTTGAATGGTGACGTTATCATTAGTCTTGTGGACAGGTTGGTCATTAAATATGATTGAATCAGGAGCTTCAATTCTCGGCACCAACAATGATTTGAATTGAGGAGACAGCGAGTTTTGTCTTTCACCCAGTGGAAGTTGTGGATCTTGATGCTGATGGACCCCGCCTTTCTTTTTTCTGTTTTGTCTGTTTTTGATCATTGTAGCGTAAACTTCTTGAATGCAGTACTCTCCATCTTCTCTGTATAGAAGATCAAAATTCATATCAATCTTCTCAGGTTTCTTCCCTGGAGTTTCTATGATTTTATAGACCGGTCCATGTCCTTGACTTGAACTTACACCATCTTGGAACACAGTGACTTTGTTCAGCAGCGGTTTTTTGAAACCATTAGGTTTTATCACCTCACCAGCCCAAGGCTTTGCTTCAAGTTTATTTTCTTTGTTTCTGAACTTGGATGTTCCTAGCTCATTCCAGCCTCCAGTTTTTAGATCATTCAATTCGTTATCATCTTCTTCTGTGAAGATCTCCAGTTTACGCTTTTGTGGTCTTGATATCTCCTCATGGACGGAAAACAACGATGAACCACCACCACTCTTAACAGCCAACGCAGATCTGGTAGGGAAGACAGGGGATTGTGGTTCGTTATCAAGATTTTTATGCTGTAATCGTTTTTCAAATTCTTGGTACCTTTTCTCTAGTCTGTTATAAGGCCTTGCGTTTTGCTTCAGACCTTCTTGATAAACATGTGTAGCTTGTAAGTTTCTATCATTGGATTCTAAGAAATTAGCATATTCTTCGTAATAAGTGGCCAAAGATTTCCCTATTTCCTTGCGAGCCAGGTAGATGAAGATATCTCTTGGGTTCTCGCTGTATTTTGCATAGCTCAGCCATACTTTTAAGTACCTTGGGTCATCCTTGTAGTAAGAAACATCTCTAAACTCAGAGGTACAGCGTTCTAATACCTGGACAAGCCCGCTTTCAACAGTGACGCCAGAGGGGAAATTCTTGGTTATCCACTGTATGTAGTCTAGGTATGGCTGCAATGGGTCGTCTAGCTCGTCTATGAGCTTCAACTGCTGCTCGATCTGGGATCTTTCCTCTAACTGTTTCGCCTTGAGCTGGTCATGATTGGCGGAAAAGACCTCTTTCAAGGCGAGCACTGAGCGGCCCTCCTTCAGGGGCTCAATGTTCTCTTTGTGCTTCTCTATCAGATCGAAATTGACGATACTGTTGTCAGTCATTATAGCGGTGGAGAGTGTGTGTGGCCCGCGGTGCCAGATATTCGATGCTTTAAAGGACAATTAGTTAAGTGAGATCCGAAATCAAAACAAAAACTCAAAAAGTTGACACTTTCAGAAATGAAAATAAAAAAAAAAAAAAAAAAAAGAATGCTACTAATTAACTACATCATTGTATTATATTACCATGGCGACTACTATCAACTATATAACTAACTATAATAGCAGTAATAGCAAGCTCGTCTCTCTCTTTCTCTCTCTCTCTCTCTCTCTCTCTCTCCCTCTCGATGTAACTACTGGGCCCGGGGCTCAACCGGTTCTCTGGATGATATGCACACCGGAGTCTGTTTCGACGATTCCACTGATCTCATTTATATCCAGGTCGAATGTGGCCTTCTCGAATGGAGGCTGCATCTGACCTCTTTCGAAGAAGCCCAAGTCACCGCCTCTCTTAGCAGAGGAGCAGTCGCTCTCAGTCTGTGCGATTTCTGACAAGGTGGCTTCACCAGCCTGGATTCTACGGAGGTGGCCCTGTAGGATCTCGATAGCCTCCTCTCTGGATCTGGTGATCTTGTCCGACTTCCATGATGCTGGGCGTCTGGAGCCATTGTGCTTGATCAACAGATGCGAGGCGCGTACCTTTTTAGGCTGGTTCTTGTACTTGTCGAGCTGTTCAAGATCAGTTCCTGCTGGCGGCTCCCATTGGGATTCCTTAGTGGCCTCGTGGAAGAAGTACTCTCTGTTGTGTGTCTTGGACTTTCTGATAGTCCATCCGTCTGGCAAACCGGTAGCCACCTGTTGCGAGCGGGCGGGTCAGTGGATGCTTCTGGTGGGTTAAGGAAGAAGAAGAGACGACTTACCATTGTTTAGTAATGTGTGAGTCTGTGATAGTCTGTGATAGTCTCAGTCTCAGAGTCTCAGAGTCTCAGAGTCTCAGAGTCTCTCTTTGTGTTTAGTCTTCAGTCTTCAGTCTTTCTGAGTCCCGCACCAGCAGTTGGGTGGGCGGCTATTCGGCCGGGTAAGCCTCCTAACTGCCCCTGCTGTCCGGATCGGGCACCTTCCACCGAACATTAAATGGGCGGACCCGCAAAGCCTAAAGCTAAACAGAAGCACAAGCAGAAGCACAAGAAGCACAAGAAGAAGCAGAAGAAGCAGAAGACTGTCCAATCAAATAACGGCAATGCTCGCTCCAGCCAGATCGTTCTTGTTGTCTACAAAAGCGATCAGATGCGTTGTCCCCACAGCGAGCAGCAGCAATGTTGTTGTTGTAATGCCAACTCGCGCTATAAAAACCTCACGATCCGTCGTGCAACCAGCAACGAAACTGTTTTCCACAACAACAACACAAACAGCTTCAACAAGAAGCCCTTTCTGCCAGCGTCAATTGGTACCCTCAGCCGCCTACCAAGTACTCACACGCCACCACTCACACGCAGCACACATATACTCAAGAATGAGCGCCCTCCATTCCACAACGTAAGTATGGGTTTCCCTTCTCAAACTGTTTCATACTTGCCACCTCCTCCACCTCCCAGCGCTTATCAGCAGCTCATCAGGTAAAACAACAATAGCTAATCACCAAGAGAAGATCCCTTGTGTACATATTAGTCTTACTGATGTGTCTACTTCCTGTTAATGCCGTCTCTCCTTTGCAATTGAAGTATCGAACAATAATACCGAGCAAGTAACGTAACTTAACTGAGTCCTTTTTACTAACAGCATGCCCCCTTTTTCAGTGTTCCAGGAAGAGAAGTACTACCTACAAATGTTAAACCATTGAGATATGACGTGACTTTAGACCCAAATCTATCCACTTTCAAGTTCAATGGTCAAGTTAAGATCGATTTGGAGGTGAACGAAGACACTGACTACGTTACTTTGAATACTTTGGACATTGATATCGAATCCGCTTCAATCAACAATGTCGCTGCTAAAGAGACCGTCTTGGATGAAGAACAGCAAACTGCTACTTTCAAGTTTGAAGAATCATTCCAAAAAGGTAGCAAGATTACATTGGACTTGAAATTTATTGGCACTTTAAACGATAACATGGCTGGTTTTTACAGATCTTCATATGAAGAAAATGGTGAAAAGAAATACCTTGCAACCACTCAAATGGAACCAACTGATTGTCGTCGTGCCTTCCCATCTTTTGATGAACCTGCATTGAAAGCTGTCTTTGATATCACTTTGATCTCGGACAAGAATCTAACCGCCTTATCCAACATGGATGTTAAGGAAGTTAAAGAGTTGGAAAATGATAGAAAAGCTACCGTTTTCAATTCAACTCCATTGATGTCCACCTATTTGGTTGCTTTTATCGTTGGTGATTTGAGATATGTTGAATCAACGAAATTCAGAATCCCAGTTAGAGTTTATTCCACTCCAGGTTTAGAGAAGCAAGGTCAATTTTCTGCAGACTTAACCGCTAAGACTTTAGCCTTTTTCGAAAAGACTTTTGGTATTGAATATCCGCTACCAAAAATTGATAACGTTGCCATTGCTGATTTCGCTGCTGGTGCAATGGAAAACTGGGGTTTAGTTACCTACAGAGTTGTTGATTTGTTATACGATGAAGAAAACTCGAATCTAGCGACAAAGCAAAGAATTGCCGAAGTTGTTCAGCATGAATTGGCTCATCAATGGTTTGGTAACCTTGTCACTATGGACTGGTGGGACGGTTTATGGTTGAATGAAGGCTTTGCTACATGGATGTCCTGGTTCTCATGTAATGAATTCTACCCAGACTGGAAAGTTTGGGAACAATACGTTACTGATTCTTTACAACATGCTTTAGCTCTTGATGCCTTGAGAGCCTCTCATCCAATTGAAGTCCCAGTCAAGAAAGCTGACGAAATCAACCAAATCTTTGATGCTATTTCATACTCTAAGGGTTCATCCCTTTTGAAAATGATTTCTCGTTGGTTGGGTGAAGATGTCTTTATTAAAGGTGTTTCCAACTATTTGAAGAAGCACAAATATGGTAACACTGAAACTTCAGATTTATGGGAAGCTTTATCAGAAGCATCAGGTAAAAATGTTGTTGAAGTCATGGATGTTTGGACTAAAAAAATTGGTTTCCCAGTTATTACAGTTACTGAGAACGCTGAAACCAACGAAGTTCATGTTAGACAAAACCGTTATTTGACCACTGGCGATGTTAAACCAGAGGAGGATGAAACCATTTATCCAGTTTTCTTGGGATTGAAGACTAAAGATTCAATTGATGAATCAATTGTCTTAAACTCAAGGGAGAAGACGTTGACTTTAAAAAATGGTTTAGATTTCTATAAATTAAATGCTGATCAAGTTGGTATCTACAGAACCTCATATCCAACTGCACGTTGGGAGAAGTTAGGTAAAGCCGGTTCTGAAGGTTTATTGTCAGTTGAAGATCGTGCTGGTTTAGTTGCCGATGCAGGTGCATTGGCATCTTCAGGATATCAGCCAACTTCCAATTTGTTAACCTTGGTTAATTCATGGAAAGATGAACCAAGTTTCGTTGTTTGGGATGAAATCTTGGCTAGAATTTCAGCGATCAAATCTGCCTGGATTTTTGAAGATAAAGAAACTTTAGAAGCTTTGAATGCATTCACCAGATCATTAGTTTCTGACAAGACTCATTCATTAGGTTGGGAATTCAAAGAAACTGACTCATTTTTGGACCAAAGATTGAAATCATCATTATTTGGATCTGCTGCAGGTGCAAAGGATGAAATTGTTGAAAAGGCTTCATTGGAGTCATTCCAAAAATATATCAGTGGTGACAAAAAGGCTATTCATCCAAATTTAAGAGCTTCAGTTTTCAACACTGTCGCAAGAATTGGTGGTGCAAAAGAATATGAAGAGATTTATAAAATTTACTTGGACCCAGTTTCTGTTGATGAAAAGATAACTGCATTGAGAACATTAGGTAGATTTGAGGACTCCAAATTGATTGAAAGAACTTTAGGTTACTTGTTTGACGATACCGTTAGATCGCAAGATATTTACATTCCAATGCAAGGCTTACGTGCACACAAGGCAGGTATTGAAGCCTTATGGACTTGGGTTCAAACTAACTGGGATGAAATTGCTAGAAGATTACCACCAGGTCTTTCAATGTTAGGCTCCGTTGTTAAGATTGCCACTTCAGGTTTCTCATCTGAGGACAAGATTGAAGAGATTCAAAAGTTTTTTGCATCCAAATCAACAAAGGGTTTCGATCAAGGTTTAGCCCAATCTTTAGATACCATTAAATCCAAAGCCACATGGGTTAAGAAAGATCATGCCAACATTAACGAATGGTTATCCAAGAATGGTTTCAAATAACTATATCAGCCACATCTTTGACTCTTCATTGCCGTTATATAAGCTCTGAATAGATGTACAAAGAAAAGAAAAAAATTGAAATATAATCAATAATAACTTGTTGTAATTAGGAAAATGTAGTATTAACAATATGTAAATAATAAATAAATGAAATATAGTGCCAAAACAAATGCTCTCTATCATAGTTTGCTAGTTTTGACTCTTCTAGCCTTATTCGTTTCAGGATCAATGACAACATAACCTTCCTGAACAACAGTCGCAAACAATTCGTCATTATCATAGAATTCACCATAGAGGAAATTTCTAGCGGTTCCAGAGTTTGGATGCTTGATATGAAACAACTGCCAATCATTAGCAGTGAATGGTTTGTGGAAATAAATGACATGGTCTAAACTAACCGACATGACATGAGAATGCAAGTGGCGATTATGGAATTTCAAAGAGGTGATCAAGAACATGGCATCTGAATAATAAGTCAATGCAACATAATGAAACTTTGGATCAATGATAGGTTTTTGCACTCTGACAAACATATTGAGATCAATGTCTTCAGGGTTCTTGTCTGCATTTGGATGAGACTCGTCAGGATGCTCAAAGAAATCATCAGGAAACCTATGCTCCACTGAACCGTTTTCGAATCGTTTCCAGGTTTCCTCCTGATGATACAACCCCTCTTTCGTTGTCCCGCCTTTATAATGTGATGTGTTCTTAATCACGTCAAGAGCAGATTTATAATCGTCAATGTTGACATGCCCAGGATATTGCTTACGATGAGACAACTGGTTCGTTAACGGTCTCTTAGGGTTGGTGTTCATGAAAGAGATATTCTGAGTGAAGATCAAAGTACCGTCTTGATACGCCTTAACTTCCCTGGAGCTAAACGAATTACCGTCCCTCAGGGCATCAACATGATAATGAATCTTCTTGTCGGCATCCCCGTTAAGAATGAAATATGAATGTAATGAATGAGGGACAAAAGAGTCAGGAACGGTCTTGATGGCAGCGTATAGTGATTGAGCAGCAATAGAACCACCAAATACTCCACGGGCGCCTGTCGGCACATACAGCGTCTCGGTATTGATAAACACATTATCGCTGATTTTCTTGATGCCTAGGGCCTTCTCTAAGCTCAGGATATTTCTCGCAGTGGAAGACATCATTCTCTGTGCCATCTCCCAAACAGTTAAACCAACCTGTGTGTAATTAGAAGAACTAGGAATTTTTGCAGCTCTTTAAAGCACTCGTCTTTTTGCTTTAATATCTTGATCTTTCACTTTTAACCGAGGCCCGGGGAAAAGAGGCTCTGTTCGCCCCCAAAAGGGGAGAACTTCCTAATCAGGTATTTTCTTTTGAGAAATCAAGGCCCGCACTTCCCGACTTTTTGTGTCAAAACTTTAAAAATACGGTACCGCTTGAGGCTGGAAGAGAATGCTTGGAGAACACATAAAATAAGTGAGCCTCTTTCCATTTTGGATCTCTTTCTATATTACTCCTCACCGGTAAATGGATTCATTACACCGCACTTATGCGTATGCTAAGAACCAGCTGCCCTCATACACCCCGGGTTAGCATAAGTTCGTTCTGGCACTATTCAAAACAGAACTAAACATAAATCAATCACCATCCATCCATCTCAGTGACGGGTTGTTCATGGCACCTGATCATAATAGAACTAAACTCTGAACATCCACAAGGTTGAAGTTGCCGTAAAGTTTCTAAACTGTTGAAGAATAAGTTGATGGATTTCGGGACCAGAGTCGTTGACAAAGTGAAGAGAAACGATAAATTTCTAAATGAAATCAGGACTGAGAAAGATGAACTCATCAAATGGATGGTGTTACTAAACGACGAAAATGGGAGACTTGAATTCAGTCCCTTATAATATCATCAAACCTTACATCGGCACCAGAATTTCAACTTTCACTTTACAGTAAACTAAAGGCGGAAAGGCTAGAAAGACTGACTGTAATTACGAGGCGAAAAATGTTAGTGTTCATGCAATGGAGATCAGTGGGCTTTTAACACAGAGTCCAAAATAGCACGCTGTATTTCCATGGCCGTTGAAGATCGTGTGATAAAGGATAGCGATTTAATAACGGTGGAGACATTCGAATAAAGAATGGGCAGGTCTCATTTGTCTGCCATGGGATATATAGAACTGCGAGAGTAAGTTTTCTAGTTTGAAAAGGTACAAGAAAATGTTTCCCTTTCTTGATGAAGCTGCAAGATCAAACCATCGCCATGGGTTCACAGTACATCTGAAATAACTCGAAAGTTAAACTTCAATGAGTAGACCGACAGCTGCCAGTAGGCCCCAGGAACGAGGAACGAGTAGTAGGGCAAGTCAATTTGATAGGATTTGATTTGACTCGGAAACTGTTCGTTCACTTCCGAGAAAGCTACCGAAATCCCTTAAAGAAAATCATACAGTAAATGGCCCTTGCAGTTGATCAATGAATGTTTCAGGAAGCTTTTTAGATCTTCGCTCTGAATTCTGGAATCTTGAATTGCACATGAATTGTATCAACTACTGTGCCAATTTACTGCTTACTACTCAATGCTCACTGAGTCAGCTCTAGAGTCAATGCCCCTTGAGAAGGTTCTCCGAGTGTTGACGAACTGTGATATTTTCCCTGCAGATCTTCTGCACGAAAATGAAAAACCTAACCAAAGTCCCTAACCAGAGAAGACGTTCGAATGGCATGTACTGCAGATAACCTCAATATCTCAGATAGACGATGACCCAGGCTCAGAACAAATGATAGCAGATCACTAACAATCTCTCGTAAGATCCAACATCTATTTTTGGAATCAGGAGTACCTTTCTCTGTTTTCTCAAAAAATATTCGTACATCAACGGTAAAAACAATGCATGAGAATCACAGCTGTTGTTAGTCACAATAACAAAAAAGTCACTACTTGCAACGCCTCTGCAGTATAAATGGATGCAAACGACTTGATATATAAATAGCCAGCCGTGCATATTTTTCTTTGTTCCTTCAAGACTCTTCAACACCACACAAGCGAATTATGTGGGATCCTGTATATAGAAGAGCGTCACTCATAATAACGGTACTTGCTCTGTGTATCGGAATCCTTCAAGGGATCCAAACATTTGGAGGAACAAAATCTCTTCTGAAGCAATCTACCGCCAACCTCAAAATTGACACAAGAGATGCAACTCTTGATGATGTCTTAGGTCGTATTGAATTCTATCCAGCGAGATCAGAATCAAGTGCGACGACAAGTTCAACAGAAAGACCGACCGCCGTCGCAACACAAACTTCTTCAACGTCTATTTATCTGACGCCCACGATACTGGCCTCTGCTGAACGAGATCTGCAAAACATAACGGAGATAATACAAGAAGTTATCGATGATCCTGACACAAGGGAAGGATTCAGCGTCGCGAGGGTCTTCGGCATCAATGACTTCATGATATTAGGAACTGCCGGATTTACTTGTTACTCAGACAATAAGGAAAGAGACAACATCAGATTCACATCCGGATCTTTCAACAGCTGTCCAACTAATGGATTCCTGACATGCTTTGGATCACCTATGAAAATATCACAGTATTCCTCATCGGCTTACGTTGGACTAAACTCAGACTATTTGATCACAATGACTACTCTTGACGAAGTTCTAATCGATGACATGTCGATCATGTTCTCCAATATCTTGCAAGCAGCAAGAACAGAGTCATTGGCGTTAAACATCCCAAAATCTTCATTCAAGAAGTTGTTGAAGTTATCATGTGGCAATGACTATATGTCGTCCAGCAGAAGAGGCGGTTCATCACAGAAATACGCATCAACCACATGGGCATTAGGCCTCACGTCTGTTATATTTATTGGTTTAACAACAGTCTTTTACCACCAGGGTATATACAGAATCGCATTTTGGTTTGTATCATTTGCTTTGTTTCTTGCTCAGTACGCAGTTGGGATTGACTTTTATACCAGCACTGCAAGCAGTATCAATTTAAACACTCAGGGAATCGAGGCATCTGGTAAAGGTTATATTGGGTTTTTTATCGCTTTGATCATTCTTCATGTCATATTGGGCGCCGTTTTGGTCTATCAGTTCATGCATACTCGACGTCTTAAGAAGATGAACCCTGGCTCGCTCAACAATGACCCTCCTGTCAACATTCACAATTTTGCTGAGGACTGGAAAACTTACAAAAATCCAACGGAAATGTCTGCATATAATACAAATGAGGAGATATATAAATCAGATAAGGAAAGTTTCCCAAGATCTAGTCAAAGAGTAGTGGACGCGGGTCGTGGACATGGTCTAGGAGTTGACGGAGCAGGTATTATTGTTGGTTCTGTTTGGTACAATGATGGAGATAGAGATAGAGATAGAGATGGATACCGCATATCGAACGATTCTGGACAAAATGGAGATTTTTCTGGGGACCATGGCGGGCACCATGGAGGACACCACTGCGGCGATTCTGGAGGTTGAAATGGAAGGGGAGGAGAATTGAATTTAATTAACTTACATCAACAAGTTTAGAACTCCAAGACTATGTCGGTTTGAGCTTGAATATTTCGAAAATGAAAATAAAGCAGAACCCACTAAAAAAAAAGTCACGCTAAGAATTAGTTTTGAATCTCAAGCATGTTCCTAGTAGGAGTCTTGTCGACATTCTAGATTGATTGAGCTTCAGAACGTCTATCACAAACATGAAATTATGTGAGATTGAATAACAATCTATAGTTGAAGTCGTTCAATAATATTAACAATCTCATGAAGATAATAGGATATTTTTCCACTGAAGTTCATGCACTATGATTGGAGATGTCTGGGATAACAGAATCTGAAAAGACAGAATCCGTTGGTGGCTGTGGATTCGCGGACATTTTGCAGGGAAAAGATCTGATTGGTGTGCTGAGTTTTGGAGTGTCCAACCTATGATAAATATCCAGGAATATCAAGATACTATCCAAATTACTATCCAAATTCTTCTTCCAAATACTATCGCGTGTAAATCCCTTTCGATCAAGTACGCGAATTTTACATACTAGAACTAATGGATATTATTGATATTATTAGATTACGTTGTGAAACAGGTTGTCAAAGCGTTTCAATGAATTATGTAATGTCTGTTGTACAAA
>JAJLSD010000097.1:0-20844 GCA_030567455.1 Komagataea norvegica
GGACTCTTCCCGGCTCCTGATTGGCCAATATATGTTCATGCAGTCATTCAAGCTTTATTCATTTTCTCGCACCCAGAACGTAACTCATAAGTCGACACTCTTCATATGTCAAGCTCAAAGGCCAGGTATCCAGATATCAAAGGGCAACTATTGAAAACATGTGATGAAAAAAGCTGAATAGATGAAGTCAATAGACCATTGAGAGTGATTGAGACCAGTTCTGGGTGGATCTCAGGAAGATACAGCTTTCAATTTGCAATAGAATAGCAAAGTGTCACTCGGAATGCGTTGAGATGGCATCGTAACTTCAACTAAGGGACTGTTGCTTGGAACGTGGCTTGGATGGTTTCACGCCCTCAGGCTGGAATTCTTGTACCAATAATGGCTAGAATGCTCAACTTCGACGGATGGCGCCTTATCTCTTCAGTGCAGCACGTATCATATGAAGTTATTGCTGCTGTTGTTGTTGGTTGTTGTTGGTTGTTGTCGGTTGTTTTCTTTTGTGACATTTTCAAGCTTCTTGTTTTCAAGAAACTTCCATTCGAAAAGTAAACAACAATATCGACTCCAACAAGGAAGCCGCTTATGATGCTGTCTCATATTGGAAGGGGCATCTGCAATTAATCGTGGCAGTCTTGATCATATAAGGCTCTCATCCCATCCTTACTATGAACCTGCAAGGAGAAACAGTCCACAAGAACGATTCGAGAACGATTCGAGATTTCGTCCTTGAAAGCCTACACCGTCACTTTGGGTTATCTAGGAGCCTGTACCACCAAGTTAATAACCCAGTCCAATCATAGGTGTTAATTGTTAGTCTGATGTTTGTCTAGCCACCATTTAAAACACCCCTGGAAGACTGTTAATCGGATTGTTGAACGCGAGAGCCAAAACTTTTAGAACAGGCGGTAGCTCATTGGTAGAGAGTAATCTGGTTCATTTACTTGGTCTTTGTTGAAATCAGCAGTTGTGACGTCAATTGTATTGTGAGCAACCTGTTTCGTTCATGGATTCAGCTTCTCGAGTTGTCAAGATGTTTATGATGAAGGTTTTTGAATGAAGGGTTTTGAAACACATTCTTCCGAGTTTCGAGTTCGCTTTGATAGTTCTCCGTCAGTCAAGCGATTTGGGTCCCAGCTTGAGGAATCATAAGATATTTTTTACAAAGTTTCGATAAAGCAATGGTGGCTTTCAATTGTTGGAGCAATAGCTTGAATTGATTTGTGCAGATAAATGACCTACAGCCAGATATACATCATCTTTCTCTCTCATTCACGCTTCAGGATAGAGACAGAAGCATAGATCGGTGTGTGGCTCTATCGCTACTACACTGACATTGGGCTGAAATGCATTTTTGGTAGCGAGTTCTCTGGCACTCAAACTGAGTTAAAGATCCATCATTCTACTTTATCAGCTCTAGTTACAACTCTGTGGTTAGGGACTACCATTAGCCAGTCCTTTAGACTATTGATATTGATAAAATGATTACATCAAAGATGCATGCGAGCTATCCAATATGAACGAGATGCCATCTCACGGACCTGTTGTAAAGCACACATTTGGTAATGGTGCTGAGCTTGATGAGAATAGTGGTGATGAAGGTGCTTTTAATGATCCTCAAGCGAATGAGGTGGTTATTAAGAGGGCGTATGGTGGGAAGAAGAAGAAAAAGAACGATGATAAGGAGAAGTTTGGAGATTGCTGGTTTTTACACGTCTGTAACCCTGTTGGAGTACCAAACACGACATTTCCTTGTGAGATATTTCTCTTCGATCAGTTAACGTCTGACTTGGGATCATACATTCATCAATATAGAATCTCATTCTTCTAGAAGGAGCTAGAAGTAGTAGCTTTTTCTAAGACCTTTCCTTGAGAGAAGAAAGTGTTTGGCATGACGAAGGAGACGGTGACAAATACAGGGAATTCATTACGGATACTGGACTGATGTGTCATATTTAGAGATTCAACAGGGTAATAGGTTTGGTTCAGGTGAGGTGCTCTTTCATGTTGGTTTTGAACCTGAGGTTCCAGCAGTCGATACGTCTATGAAGGAAGGGTCTTCGAATTGACAGATTGGTGAGGGTATTTTGATCGTATTGGTGTCTTTGGGAGTGCTGAGAATATGAGACGGTTCAAGACGATATGGAACTGATTGGTGTGAATGAAAGATACATATTCGAATGTTGATTTGAACAGACCGTTTAAATCGAATGATATCAATGGTTTGGGGAAATTGAAGAGCTTTGTATCGTTGAACAAGAGCGTCGTTAGCCGTGGAAGTGCTGTGGCCAAACCTGTAACTCGTACGAAGGAGAACGGCATGACTACATCTAATGATCCTGCTCTACTCAGATAGAAAAGTGGAATTCAAATTGATCTTGAAATATCCAAGTTCTAAGGCATATCTTACGTTAGAGGGTTCGACATAATGAAGACTTCTATGTGACTCAGGTAGTTTGGGGCGAACTCACTGAACTGCTTCTTATACTGGATGATGAAATTTTAGAGGGAACGAAGTTTACAGCTATGGTATCCTGAGTAATTGGAACAATATGTAAAGTTATTTGACCAAGACTGGTGATATCCAGTACAAATAAGGCATCTAGCACTGGCTGCTTTCTCAATTTGTAGGATCCGGTAGTATCTCAATTCCATCTGCCATGTTTACTAAAATAGTGCCTTTTTTTTCACCTTTTGAAAGAAGTCTTGGAACATGTAATTTGATCTTCGTTCTATCTGATCGGTTGAAATTATTCATCATCTGCACAACTAATTTCAGATTCATATAAATGGCCGTAGGATTCCTCAAAATTTGTCAAGAACCATTCTGGAGAATTGAGGACTGAGCGGATTCAAGAGCGGAGATGTTGTGAAGAGAAAGAGGGGAATTTTCAGATTAAATGCACCTTCCACAGGCTGGTCAATCAAAATCATATTGTCTTGATGAATAGGACTGAGAACATTGATAGCCAGACAAAATGTGAAAAGCATCTGTAACAAGGTGAACACCACGCACCGGCAGTGAAGAGGACTTCTGAACTTGGTAACGAGGAAGCCCTGTATACATTGACCTTCGGTGAGACTAAGTCTCATAAACGTCTGAACAAAAAACACATGTTATAAAAAGCTCTAGATTATCTATCAATGCTAAACAGATTAAACATATTAGTTCGAAATGAAGATGCGGCGAAACAAACAGGCCGCACCATGGATCGAGTTCATTTCAGAATCAGTGATCTCACGTTCATTTTCGTTAAAAGCAGCAATCAAGAATCCACCAGATCTGAGGTAAACTTCAATCATAGATTTATCACACTTGTTAGCCTTGGAATTTTTTATAATCTTTCTTTTTCGAACTAACTTTGAGTCCACCCTATAGAATGGCATCACAATACCTGCCCTGAATTTTACATTTGAGCTGCATGCACATTCGTAAAACACCCCAAACTCAGAACTTAACGATGAATAATACAAACTGGAATCAAAATTCAAGACTTTGGGTTGAAAACCGTATGACCCTAATAAACGACTCATAACATTTTCTTCTTCAGCCTTAACAAAACATTTTGCAAACTTAAACCTGTCAGCTTCAATCGAATTCTCTTGAGGAAAAAACTCAGATGCGATATGATACAATTGACAAACTCGAATTTCAACAATACAACACATATCAAACCTATAAGTGGTGGCGATATTCTGGGATAATCGGCAAGCAGCTGTTTTGATATCTTTTGTAGTTGTCAATTGTTTGATTAGCCCACCACTAGACAAGGATTCGAAATCATTAGCAGCATATTCTTGTTTGTTATATCTCAAGTTGAAATTCTGAGAATATTGGCTTCCAGATCCATCTTTTTCATGCACAGCAATTGGAGAGAACCAAGTGCCTTGGCCTGTTGGTCTACCTATAATTTTGATCAAAGGCATAGTATTTGTGGGAGGTGAGTCATTTGACAGTGGGGGTGCACTCAAGATTGTCATGACTTCTTCTGCTAGCTCTTGTAGAAAGGTTATCTGATTCTGGTCAAAGTTGGGTCTAGGAAATGGCCCAAAAATCGAGAAAACACCAATGGCAGCGCCAAACTTCGTCACTAATGGGACTCCAGCATAAAATCTGATGAAAGGTGCCCCCTTAACAAATGGGTTATTGGCAGTTCTCCAGTCCTTCGAGGTATCACAGAGTATGAAATTTCCCTTAGATAGAATGGTGTGGCTATCGATCGAAACTCTTCTGGGGCATTCATTGATATTTAGCGACATTTGATATTTAACAACCTGTCGCTTGTCATCGACCAACGAAATTGCAGCACCGCTGATACCGAAGTGCTTCGAAGCTGCTGTAATCAACTTGTTAAATGCTTCTCTATCCTTCCATTGCTCGTTGTTTATGAACTTCTTGACAGCCTTCAACCTTGATGTCTCGTTGTAATGGTCAGGAGCTGCCATCAAATCGACATCATTAAAACAGGGAGGACAGGGGACTTGGGACAAGTTCCACTTACCCTTGCTATAAACATCTAGAAAATGCGACTTTGTCAATGGGACATTCATGATTGTAGAGCTAGTGGACGATGGAAAGTAGATCTGGTCATTAAGCCCTCTTTCACCATCCAAATCGTCTTTAACAAAAGTCATTTTGTTAGCAAATTTAGAGTTGATTACTCCTAGCAGCTTATTGTGGTAAGCTTAAGTGTAAGCTCTGTGCCATCTTTTGAGATCTCCCACAAAAAATGCCATTCTTTGCTATTCAAAGGCGGCACATTCGATTTGTGTTCGCAAATTGTGTTGCTGGAGTTTGTGTACTGTTTTTCAGTTGCATGTTTTTCTTTTGATAAAATTCAAGAATCTCCTTGCGTCTTCTCCTTGCAGTCCCTGCTACTACACACAAATGTTCCTCTTCGGCAACAGAATACTGGCACGCGCGACAAAAGCCAACTTGTTTGGGTGTGCACTAGCTGGTGGCCTCATTGCTTCTACGGCTTTGTCCAAACACTCCTCAGTGATCAGTCTGGATGATAAGATCAAAGAAAGTTCAAATGGTATCAACGTTGATAAGAGTGTTGATCCATTACCCACTAGTATCAACCTTTCCACGTCATATGAGCTACTAGGTTATGGTACTAGGTCGGTCACATTTCTCTCCTTCAGAGTATACGCGTTAGGTTTGTACGTTGCTTCAAAAGATGTACACAAAATTCCTACGGTTCTTGACTCCAACTTCCTGTCAAAGGCTTTCATCGATACTGACAGTTCAAAATCTCATCAAGACAATGTATTAAGTGCACTGAAAGATGCAGAAAAATCTAAAGTGTTGATCTCTAATTTGTTGGACTCAGATATCCGCTTGGCTGCAAGAATCACTCCAGTCAGAAACACAGACTTCAATCATCTGAAGGATGGGTTGATCAAATCCATTTTAGCTTCAAAAGTGAAAGACGAAACCCTGGAGCAGGGTCTGAGCGAACTTAGAGGTGCTCTTCAGCGCAAAGGTTCGGTACCTAAAAACCACAACTTGATAATAGAAAGGCTGGAAGATGGGTCATTACAATTCTATTATGAAAACCCGGAAAAAGGCGAGCGTTCTGCATTGGGAAACGTGAAGACCCCCATTGTAAGCAAACTGTTGTTTCTCCAATATCTGAGTGGGGGATTGAGTCCAAGCGCAAGAGAGACTTCAATCGAAAAAATTTCTCAACTTGTTTGAGTTTGAACGATCAGATCATGTAAATATCATATAAATAGTTGACCAAATGAAGACCATGTACTTTAAGGTTACCACCCTCCACAGTATCACACCCTTGGGAACCTCTACATCCGAGCTTCATGTATCGGACGAGGTGTACTTTCTCCCTGTGTCAACTTTTTTGTAGTTTAGTGCACCATTCAGCATGTAGCCTATGAAATACAAACCAATGAATAAACAATCCAGTTTACCTTAAGTCACTAGGCATGTGAGCATGGATAGGCATAGCATAGAGCATAAGCATCGAAAGAGGATCGGTACGGTATTCGGTCTTAATTATCTGCGTTGCTACTTTAGGTTTTGTTAATGGCACATAAAACCAAAACACCGAAAATAATTAAAATGGCGGCATTATTTTGATGCTAACAATACATAAACAAAGAAGAGAACAGCGGTCATGTCCTTCACTGCACTCAATCTCAGCGTGGAGGACGTTCAGTATGATGCTGAAGAGCATACCCGAGAGCTTCAGGTAAGTCGGTTTGTGTCTTGATCCTGATCTACTGGCTACTAACACAGGTCCACAGATTGAGCAGGCTTTCAAGTCATTTCAAAAGGCGTTGAAACTACAGAAAGATCTAAACTTCGACGATGCAAACAGGGAGTATAAAGAGCTGTTCAAAATTGAGCTTGTTAGCCACATATCCAAGCCAATCAATAGCCCGAATATTCGGACGTTGCGGTATTTGGCACATAGAAACCGTGGACTTCTGCATTTTGAGGAACTCCGTTCAAAGGTTTCAACGTTATCATTAGATGCATCATTTGAACTTTTATTAAACTCAATCGAAGATTTAATCATCTCCTTAGACTACACAGACGGAGATTTAACGGTGGAAACTTTACTTTTGTCCCTCTTTCAGTTAATCGGGAACGATCGAGTGTCACGCTTTGTTATAGAGTATGAGTTGTCAAACGAGCAAAAACAAGATACGTTGCTTCACCAAAGAAGCAGGGTCAATTCTACAGACTATTTGAGCTATCTGAATGAGCTCAATCGCTTGCTGCAACGAATTGGGCTATTAGAAGAAGTAATTAGCGATGGTCCAGAACTATCAAAGCCTAACTTGTCATTCTTGGATCCAGTTCTAAAGTACCTTGAGGTGAGGCATGAAAAAATGGTGGAGGATCAAGAAAAAACTCTCAAACTTGATAGCATGGCGTGGAGATCAATTGCTGTTGGTTTGTGTGACTTAGTGCCGAAGCCTAGAACCAAGATATCGAAAAACGAAGATTATTATACTAATTGTGAAGGCCCAATCACTTCGATTTCATTCCATGTGCCTTCCCCTTTAGCGAAGTCCCTTGATATTACAGAAACTGATATCTTGGAGGAACCTCGGCCTTCGGAGACAATTGAATCTGCAGATGATGAGAAGAAAAGAAGGCAAGAGGATGTCCCACAGCGATCAAGCAAACGTGTTAAAGAACAAACTGATGTTGAACCATCCAATGATCTCGCTGAGAACAAGTTCTTGAAAGATTTCAACTTTTTCCTATCAAATTTGAACATGTCTATAGATGTGGATATGAATTCAATCTATTCAAAGGGCCAGGACTCATACTTGTTTGACTTTTACAGCGCATTATCACAATGGTCGAACAAACATACGGATACCCTCTTTCCGGACCAAGCGTACAGCTCAGGTGCCGATAACTCAGACATTGCATTAGGTGAACTCTTTAATTTGACTTTTGATCATAAGGATACACCGGCATCCTTCGAATACTTCGAAGACACCTCGACACTAGATTTTATTCAAAAATATACCGGATGTCACTACATCACTGTTCGGAATGCGCTGGTCTTGAAGCTTTTGTCCTTCGATGGACAATCATGTCCTGTGACTGATTTTCTCTTTGAAAGAGAGTTGTTCAACGCTCTTGAACAGTTGGTTTTATCCTCTGAAGAAATTCTATTCAGTCAGTGTTCATCACCGGCCATTGGCACCTATTCAATTTCGGTTTATGAGATCCTGTTAAATCGTTGGATTGCTACTCAGCAGCAGCTCAAACTTCGAGGTTTAACATCAAAACAACAAAGCGAACTGAGCAGCTACTCAAACATGATTGAGCGAATTCTTTTGAGGTGGAAAAAACACCTTAACCAAGATATTGACTCTACCGATGAGGTATTGAAATTTCGCTTCTACTGGGGCTCCTTATTGTACGTGCAACATTCGAAAACCAGCAGTATTGATAAAATCAAAAAATCATTTAGACAGTTGTACGACAGATTGAAATTGGATGATTCCACGCTTAACATCAAGTTTCCAAATTACGAATTCATTCCTTCGTTGAACCTATCAACTATCAAGGAACAAAGTGATAAATTCAATGTGATAACGTCATTTGAGAAAACTTTCAATTCAGATAATCAGCAAGATACTGTCAATCTCTTGAAAAGAGTTTTGTTCTCCAACAACTCAAATAATGGCTCCTCGAAGGAAGAGGATTCGATGATTGAGTTTATAAACGAGGGGTCTGTGAATTTGAGACTTAAGCTGTGGAAGGTATTATTAGGCCACTACGCCAAATCATCAAATCTTATTGATTATCAGAAGTCTTTCAATATAGCCTTGGAAGTTCTGCTTGGGCAGCTCAACCCTGTGAGCCTCGAAGGCCAATCTGAACAGCAACGACAACAGATATTGATTACAGCTCTTGCATTTTACTGTGATTTCATAGAGGAATTCACAAGGTTGCTTGATGCTAAGGATTGGAAAGTTGCGGATGTCAATTCATGGGAGCTTTTTCGGAACTTATTATCCGTATTCAGAATGCTTTATGTCTACATTTTATTTGAAAAATCTGTGAAGAGTACGGTCATTAAAAATAAGTCATTTCTGAAATTTAGAGATTGCATCATTAATACTATCTGTGCAATCCTTCCGCTATATGGTCATCTCACCAACGAAGATACGTACATTCCTCTGTTCAATGTTTTCCATGAAGAGGTTGGCGAGTTGGGATTTTGTGATGCTTCGAATGGGAGGTTTTTGGATCTTTCTGAGTGTTTACTGCGCAATGCTGACCGTAAAGTCTTTGAAGCTGAGATTCTACAACACTTGAATTGCAAATTTCACATCTCTATTAGCTCAGAGACGTTTATTCCATTTGAGCATGGAACGAAAAAGAGGGTATTTAACAAGAATTCTGCATTCTTGTTCTCATCATATATTCTAACTTCAATTAGAAGAAAGAACTACTTTTTTCAATCATCATTCAAACAAGATTTGAAGCATGGACTAGACGTTCTCTATCAAACTTTCGGTGATCCTGATATGAATGATCCGCTATTTCAAAGGAATGAAACTTTATTAGATTTACATATCGATAAAGCTTTTGATCTCAGGGTCTTTAGAGATTCCCTCCTTGGTGAAATCTGTGATGAATACAAAACAGTGAATAACCAAGAAGCAGTTGTTTATGACAATGGTCTATATTACTTGGAAGGTATCCTTAATTTGAACCTTTATAAATCAAGAAAGAAGTCTGGTCAGTCGAAGAACTCAGATTTAGAGTATATCGTCAAAATGCTAAGGTCAGATCTGATATGTGGGACAAATAGGATCGAAAGTTGGTATTGTTTAGGCCAAGCTTATGCTTTTCAGGCTGAGGATGACCTCACCTGGACTTCTGACAAGCTGAACACCATAGACAAAAAACTTACAACAGCTGCTATCCAAAGAAGATCGATATTATGCTATTTGATGTGTATTAGTCTTATTGTTAATAACCCCTCGAAAGTGGATGATGCTATCAAAGCTGCTGCATTTGGATGTTTGGGTAGAGAGCTATATCATTCTTTGATGAGACCAATGGACGGTTTTGCATTTTTAAGCTCTGGTGAACGGAAGATCATGGATTCGGAGAATGGTATTGTTGAATATTCGTATAATGTAACGGCGGAGAAGAAGCGCATAATTTTGAAGTTTATTTATAAGATTCTGAGGTTTGCGATATCTTTTGATCAGTTCGACTGGATGAACCACTTCTACTTTGCAAAGGTTTGCCATAAATTAGGAAGACGTGTTGAGATCGTTTTGAAGGCAGCGGTGAGAAGCTGCGAGAAGTTTCCTCAAGGTATCGAACCTCACTATTATATATGCTCTCTGGCTTACAAATACCACAAATCAGACAAGCTAGATCCGAAAACTGGTATCGAATTGTTAGAAAAGGCTCCATTATTCAAAGATTTGATAGTGGTCAGCAGCACAGATAATGAACTTCTTGACTTTATTATTGCTGGTCTGAAGAAATTGGTCCAAATTGATAAGAAAAGATGGCATCACCAACCTCGTACCAGAATCTCAAGAATTTATTATGACCTTGGAGAGTATCAAAGGTCACTTGAAGAGATTGAGTCAGTTATTGTTTTGAAGTCAACTTCAAAAAATCTGATAAACATTTGGAAACCGGAATTTGAAGCACCAGGTAAACACTTTGTCTATACAACCATTTATATTGATTTTTATATAAAGCTTTCCACCAAATTGGCAGACTTGCAAGGTTTGATTCTTTTTAACAGAAAGCTACGTCGTTTTGGGGCAAGTATGATTGATTTACCTTCAGCATGGGATATTTCGTGTTCCGCTGTTTGCAACCTAATGAAGGAGATCGTTCGTGCAGAGCCTGATTTCACTGACCGTGCAGTTCCATCGTTGATCTATTCGGAGTTTGTTTCCCGGTCTGAAAGAATTAGCGAAATATTCAAACATAGAGATTTGGAAGAGAGCGAGATTCCTTACTTTGTCTTGCTCTATGAAACCTCTGAGATCAGAAGAATGAATAATGGGTTTGGTTCGACTTCATTGACCGACGATACGTTTAATGCAGTCTATCTGAAGATATACCTTCCGTTAGTCGAGAAGTTAGATGAATTGAAGAATCTATCGACTCATTCAAACAATTCAACTCCATCAACTCCGCTAAAGGCTAGAGTTGCTCGAAGAGATATATTAGCCGTTGCAAGCTCGTTATGCAAAATTATCGAGCCAAAGGTGAAGAAATACAGGATCTCAGATGAAGTTGGGTATGAAGTTCCACAAGATATCATTGATAAGCATTCAAAGCCACAGGATGCTAAAGAAAAAACTCCTGTTCCGGCCGATGTAAACGTTGATCAATCGTATTCCAATCTACATACACCTGAGAATAAGATAAATAACACAGATCCTGAGAATAAGATAAATAATACAGATCCAACTTGCTCGGTAGAGCTTGTTGACCTGATGGACAAAGATCAAACGGCAGGACCCAAAACTCCAGAGACTCCAAAGTCGGCCAGTAAACTGTTAAGTGATAACAGGAGTGATGATGACACGAGTGATCAAGATGAATTTCATACGCCTACAGAAGGCGACAATCATATTTAATTTAGTGTTAGTTGTGTATAAAGTATATATACTCATCCCTTCATCATTTTGCAAAGTGCAGTTTGATGTTGAAAAATTGTCTCGCTTGTACCTCTGGTATTGTCAAACTGACATCACCGTAAGTTAGCGGCGCAAAAAAGTAAAAAGTTGCTATCAGTCCAACACTCAATGTCAAAACAGTGATATTGAGAGCTTTGCCCTTACCAAGGAAGAATTCCAAAATGGCTGCGGACAGTAAAGCAGCAATTAAATGAGCAGGCAAGTAATGATGCAAGAATTTTTGTCTTGACATTAGGAAGAAGAACACATAATGTGATAGATAACCGATGTATAAGAACCCAATACTGAACAACTTGTTTTTCTGTTGAGCATTCAGTATGTAAAATCTTCTCTGTTCAGCTATTTTAACAGCTGTAAAAAAGACAGCAAATGAGGCTAGAAGTAAAATTTCTAACCACCAACCAAACAGATTACCGGCAAAGTAAATTTGTTTCTTTTCATCATTATTCGTCCAGAAGCTGACACCGGATAGAGAAGCTGGCCAAGTCAGAGGATCAGAGGCAAATGGGTGCTCACTTGATAGTTTATTGTTTTGTTCAAACATCTGCATTTGTAATTCATACCATTTTTGGAAAAATGGCAGTTGTTTAACTGGCTTAGGAACGTAGAATTTTCTTGAGTCGGTCAAATTTTGAATATCATCGAAAAACCAATTATTTGAAGGGTCTTGAATCTTTTTATTACCGTTGACTTCTAATTGATTGAATGCCCAGTCAGGTAATGTAACATCATCGTGAGTCCAGAGCGCCACAGTTGTATCAACATGTAAGACACGAACCAACGACGCTTTAGTTTTGATGATTGTATTTTTAGAAGATTTATCAGCAGCAGTCAATTTGAACAGTGTTTCGTTGAATCTGTCTTTAGCCACTTCTTCGTCCACAGTTGTGAATTCCTCGTTGGTTGGAAATAAAGGAGATGCAACATCATGGCACAATAGGTAGCTATCGGTGTTGACATGATATAGTCTGACAATATCACTATTACGGACTGGACGGTTCAATTCTTGGCCTTCAGGGAAAGGGGTAGCGGGTAAGATTTTCCAGTAGTTGTTAACATCTTCACCCTCAGTGAAACCTGTAACTTGCTGACCCTTTGAGGAAACACGGCCATCTTCATAACGTAAAGGATAATTATATGGATGGGAATGTAAGAGGGCAGAAGTGTCCTTATGCTTTAAAGTGATCACATCATGGTAATTGACCTGTTTGGACTCTTTAGCTAATGGGGAATCACCTAAGGTTTCCTGAAATTCAGCACTCATAAATCCATCGCCAGTTCCGGATTTAGTTAACACTTGAAAGTGAATATAAAACCAAAATAGATAAATAATGAATGGTAGGACAACTAAACCATAAAATCTGGCCACGAAATGTCTGATGAATTGTCTTAGAGTTAAACCTGATTCAATGTCTAGCAAAGACCACAAGTCGATAATCACAACAAACCCAATAGTAAGGAAGGTAAAAACACCAACATATTTTGTTGAGATCACGCATGATAATGAGACACCAGTCAAGACCAGCCATAACCACCATTTCTTAGTGTATGATTTTTGATTTTGGAATTTAACATAGGCAAAAATAGATGTTGCAACAGATAGGATCAATGTAGCATCTAATAAAATCAATCTTGTTTCTGCCACATGAGCATTATCGAACAAGACGATCAAAGCACCAAATACAGCGGTTACATCAGAGTAATTCAATTCCTTCAAGGTTAGATATAGGACCGGAACAGTCAAGGAGCCTTGGATAGCAGAAAGGGAACGGTATGCAATGTATGGAGCTTTGTTTGTGATATATGAGTCACTGATATTATCGAACTTGAAGGAACCGTCATATCCAACGAGGTAACCAACAGCAGCAATCAATAGCTTAGCAAAAGGTGGATGCAAATCGAAAAAGTATGTTCTTTGCAGGTAATAAGAAGCAAACTTGCCGAAATGGACCTCATCAAAGACAACTTCATCTGGGTAGCTGATCTTATAGAAACGTGTAGCGATAGCAACGACCGTAAGGATCAGTACGTAGATATAATTCACTTTCGAGCTGTCATTGGCGGATTGGAAGACACCCTTCTTCGACTTCTCAAGCTCGTTGTCGACGTGCTGTGCAATATCAACCGGGTCCGATGACTTGGACTTGACGTTTCTCTTTCTCAGTGACGACATCTGGACCAATTGGGCAAGAATACAGAGACTTTGGCACGATTTCAGGTGAAGTTGGAAGAAGAAGCTACGTATATTGTTTGTTTTTTCTGCTACTTTTTGACGTGTCATCTAAAAAGGGCGCCGGTGCTGCGTAACCGGGATCCAGGTCTTCTATATACCACCATGTTAAGGGAAGCTATGTCTAACGCAAAGGGAAAGGGAAGGCTCTGTGGAGGTGGCTGACGACCTGCACATAGTTGGTCTCGTTCTCTGTGGTGATGTATCCATGTCTCACGAGAAAGTCCACCAAAATGAGCCCGCAGTTGGCCTTGAAGTTTCCCGCACGCAGTTCTGAGAGCACCTGCTCTAATGACAGCAGCTCAAAAGACTCGGCCTCTCCATCCACAGGTGTTGGCACAGTCTTCTCATCAAACACCATGTCGTATACTACTTCAAGCTCAGGCTGGATCAGTCCTTTTTCACTGGAATCGCCTGGCCCATGAGCAAACATGTACGACACCACACCAGCCTGTCTTGCATGAGCAGTCACGTACTCCTCAGAGATCCCGGCTTCTTCGTAGCTCTCTTTCACTAACGTCTCCCATATCCCGTACGGGTGGCCTATTCCTCCAGCAATGGTATTGTCGAGCATTCCTGGAAACGTTGCCTTTGTCTTCGACCTTCTAGGAACCCAAAACTGTATCTCTCCTGTGTATGACAACTGGGGTGGGATATACCCATTTAGATGTACCCCATACATTACGATTCCCAGTAGAGGGCTGAAAGCACGTTCGACAAGAAAATAGGGCTCGTGCTCAGGGTAATACACTGTGTACAACTCGTCTCTCCAACCCTTCAGCGTGTATAGCTCATCTTTGACGCGTAGTTTTGAGGCAATTGAAGCGAAAGCACTGTTCCGCTCCTCAAAGGAGTCTAATCTTGCACTAATGCGTATGCTGAGGGCATCATGGTCAACTTCAAACACCTTGGGCACAGTCACATCTTCCACTTCAATCTTGCGCACCACCAAGGGTAAAACAAACCCAATTGTCTGCTGAGAATCATGGGTCAGCAGCTTGTACACCCCTTTGAAGTGGTCCTCTCTGACATTGTCTACAGCCTCGACAACATTCAGCAGCGAGCCCATCTTTGGAGTTTGGTTGTAAATATGGTTGAAACAGACACGAAACAATGCATAAAGACCGAAATTTCTCTCATCTCTTACTAGCAACAACAACATATCACAATAACAACAACAACAATGTTCAGAAAGCCCATTACAATTGCCTTTAGAGGCTATGTGACAGCTGGAGCGAAGCCTACTGCCCTCAGAAGTGTCAGAAGTGTCTCCAGAGTGGGCACCAAATCCGCCACTGCTGCCAAACCTGCTACCAGCTCTGCTCCTCCTCCTCCAATAGACGAAGAACTGCTATTTGAACCTCCGGAATTCGCTTTACAGACAGGCCAGCCTCGTTCAACACAGGCAGACGCTACTGCAGATAAACCTACCTCATCGCTTGCTCTCAAAGGGCTGCCTCTCAATGAGAAATACACTGCTACTTTGGACGATCAGCCAGAACACTCGTTATCAGATGAGATCAATTGGACAACCTCATATTTCGGTCTAGGTTCCAAACCATTCCCAGATTCTGTCCAGGAGAGTCTTTCCAAGGCCCTTGAACCACAAGATATAGAGATCAAACCAGATGGATTGATTTATCTGCCGGAAATCAAATATCGTAGAATCTTGAACAAGGCGTTTGGTGCAGGTGGCTGGGGGTTGGTTGCTAGATCTAAAACCATTGTCACTGATAAGCTGTTGACTAGAGAGTACGGGCTCGTTTGTCAAGGTCGTCTTGTTGGTGTTGCCAGAGGTGAACAGGATTACTTTTCTCCAGAGGGGATTCCTACTGCCACTGAAGGTTGCAAAAGTAATGCCCTGATGAGATGCTGTAAAGATCTCGGTATTGCCAGTGAGTTATGGGACCCTAACTTTATCAGAGCCTTCAAGCTCAAGTACTGTGAGGACAAATTTGTAGAACATGTGACTACGAAGAGAAAGAGAAAGATCTGGAAGAGAAAGGACAGAGGTGTTGATTACCCTTATAAAGTGACCTAAGTTTTGTATGGAATTCTGTGTACCGTCCACTCTGTATATAGTCAAGCACAGCCAATATCAGTATTTAGCTGTAATAGTATTGTCGTTATCTCCAAATTATCATCTCATCCGGTGATCCAACCAGAGATCAGCCATCTATTTAAACTTCAATAGTTCATGTACTCTTCCTGATAAAAGTGGTACATTGGATGACGCGAGATTATGGCTCATTCGAAATCTCTACAAGGCAGACAATCTCTACACGATGAAATCTGACCATGAAACCGTACATTCGTCTCCATTGCAGACTCCAGAGTCAGCTGGTGAAGATATTCCTCACGCTTTCCCACCTGTTTGAATGGATGGCGAGGTTGTTCAACCTTGTGAATGTATCATTGTTCTCATTCAGTCCTTTTGGTGATGACATTTGGGGATTATGTTCAGGAGAAAATGTAAATTCTGAGGAAACATTCCTTGACCTTATATTTGACTTAGATGGCTTTGTGGACACCGAATTCGAGTTCTCAATCGTCATTGATGAAGTGCTGGTATTTCTGCTGTTCTTAACTGTGTTATCTCGTGATGAAACGGACCTCCTCTGTTTTATTAGCTCAAGGGGTACAAAATTGTCTTCTTTGGTCGAATTCTGTTCAGATACCTGCCTTCTTCCAGACGAAACTCTGGATCTGTTAGGGCTGTCCCTTTTATGGATTACTGGTTGGTCATTTTCAGAAAAGAGATTCAATATCTTGTCCCAAAATTCTGGCTCGAAGCAAACTCTCCGCAAAAGGCTTTCAACTTTTGAGTCAAGTTGGCCTTCAGTAATGCTAACCGTGAGGGACCTCTGTAGTAGCCTTGAAGCAGAAGTCAAGAAAGTGTTTTGATAGAACTTCAACAAATAACGTAGAACACCACGGTTCCGTCCCAGGTAATAGACAGTGAACAGGCTTCTGCAGTGGCTGTTGACGCCTGCCAGTTGCAACAAAAACAACCCCAGCCAGTATATGAGCCAAAAAGTCAACAACTGAACAGATAAAAATGCATCTTTGGGTAGTTGTGCTAATTGTAAAGATTTGAGAGTCAAAACCAACGGAAGAATAATTGATACCGCTACTTCCACAATTATAACCAGATATGTATCCAGTATCATGTCACAGCCAAGTTTTTGAGCAGCTATATCATGTAAACCACTATTCAGCAAGCCACTCTCACAGAAGGCATGAATTCTCTAGCGAACGGGAAGGTCAAAATAGGCAGTGCCATTACTGAACCACAGACCGAATTTATTACACAAACTCATAACATAACATTATATTACGTAATAACAATAAATAGTAAACAAACCATACGTCATTAGTTGGATAGTGAAGAAACGGTCTTCATGTTTGACACCACAAGGTCCTGCAATACTAGGTGCCCGTTCTCAGTGAAACTAATGGAATTCTTCTGAAGGAAATCATCGCCTAGATTATTGCCAGCAATATATACCATCGTGTTATTTTGTAGCGATAATCCGTTGATTGTCTTAACTTGCAGTACTCCATTAGATAGTTTCTCATCATCTGAAGAGCACACCCCATCTAGCTCATATTTCATGTATCCCTGATGTTCCAATATAAACCCCTTCTCTATCAACACATTTTGGGAGTCAACAGAGTTATGTTTCAACAATTCTAGTTTTAAACGTAATCCATCCAATGAGTGCACCCATATATCCTTCTTCCCATCATGAGTATAATATTCAACGTTGTCCTCGTTGCGAATGTAACTTGAGTTTCCAACCATGTAGTCCATAATACCAACACTGGGCTCCCGAAAGCAATAGCCTTCAGAGCCATATATTTCATAGAACGAGGACTCTAATTCAATCGACTCATGTGAGGAATAATTCCATTGATTTCTGAACTTTGAATCCAGCAAGAAAAAAGAAGGATGATTCAAAACATTAGAGAAGAACATACTGTCTCCTTTAAACACTTCACAAATATCGGATCCTGTTGATTCGAAACTCCCATACTTCTCAGATGAGAGGGACACTTGTTCCAAAACCTCTGGTAGCAGACCTTCGACTTCACCTTCATCTTCACCAAACAAATGATGAACATAATCAAGAAGCACTAGCAGTTCATCTTTGTTCCAATTCTTGAAATCACTCAGAAGTTCAGAAACCTTCTTTCTCTTGGCGAAAGATCTCACTCTTCTTGGATGAGGGTTCGAAACCAAATGCTGTTCTTGGTCTAAACTCCTATTCAACTTATACTCATTATAATCAGATAAGGTGGTGCCAGGTATCCAAAATGGGTGCCCTTCAGTGGAGAAAATGAAATTAAGTCGATGATTGAGATTGTTATCTTCATCGAACAATAAATAAAGATACATCAGGGTTTCACTCAGAACAAATGACTCCATTCTATCTTGCCTCTTCTTAGTTCGAACATCGCGAAATCCTGAAAATCCACATTGCACTTTAAAGACATCCTGATACTGTTTCAAGACTTTTTCACCAATGCGCAAATATAATGGATCAGAAGTTGCCCTATATAAGTAATATGTCGACTCAATGAATTCAGGTCTTAGTGGGTACCACTCTAGCTCTATTGGATCAACTTCCCCTGTGCTGAACCTATTCTTTTTTGACGAGAAGAAATCCCATCTTTCAGGAATTCCACTATATTGATTCCACAGTTTAATGAATGGTTCATGTGTCTTGATAGCCTCTTCAACTTTTCCGGCTAAAACTAATAACCCAGGGAAAAACGCACTCAACGAATCAATCCAAGGCGATACAATCATTCCAGATGAGATATCGACATTGGGGAAAAACCATTCCAATTTTGAATGCGTTGATAAGGATTTGATAGACTTCACCCACACCTCCCCCAGATCATCATCATTGAATAAGATGGATCCCTTTAATGCATACTCATAAAAGGAATCGATCGAGGCCCCGATTCCCGTTATGTAATCTAACCATACTCCCTTGACAGGATCCAATGTCATCGGCACTAGATCTAGTTCGCTTCTAGAATTCCATAGCTGGAAAAATGTTGTTTTGGAGTGGTCCTCATACTTTGTATCATTTGTCAAGATTGACAAAAGGGTCAACTCCAGCATTGGGGACGCAGCACCTGCAGTACAAGTTTCGCTTACCAATGATAACGGCAGGTTGATATCACCATTCAGATTGATCCTTGGTAAAGGTAAACCATTCTTACCTCTATAGGAGGATAGCAACTTGTCTCCTAACAGTTTGGCCTTTTCTAACAGAAACCCATCATAATCTTGCAATCTGAATTCATCGGAGGCGTAAAGATGGCATGAAATTAGTGATCCTAATGTTCTGATAGTAGTCTCAAATACCTGAACCGTAGCATCAGAATTAAAATCTATTCCTCTAACTTCTTCGATGTATTTGGAGAATCGCTCCACGTCTCCCATTATTGCAAAAGTCGTCAATGTATCGATGAAGGTAACGGAATAGTTCCCAAGTACATCATTCCTATTGATATTCATGATGTCAGAGACCCTATCATAACTTCTGCATGATATAGGCCGTATCTCATCTGAGGGATACGCATGATTCATGTATGATTGCCATCCGTGGTCGAACAAATCTCTGGTATCATTCCTCAAGCTTTCCAAATGCTTCTTAGTGAATGATCCGCTGTTAATTTGATAAGTAGAACATGAACATGTTGAAAGCCAGATTAGAAAGAAACTGATAAAAAGCGGATTTAGCATCTCAGATTAGCACATATCTCCTCGCCAATTTCTACCGACCTTATCTCTTGTTTTGAACTGCGATTATGCTGCGAGTTGTATCTTCACTTTGACATCAGTCCAAAGTTCCGACTAGTATTTCGAGTCCCGGGGTCTCGGTCTCAATGTGGACATACCGAGGGTTTTGTTTACCTTTTACCGAATGTGGATTTTTCTTTGTGATCATTTGGCATAAGGTGAACCAAACTTCTTTGAGCCACTGAGAAACCTTCAAAGCTTCTGGGAATTCAAAGTTTTGATATTCTTGCTCTCATTCATCTTCCACAAGTGATCTTCCTTTATAGAACTTAAGAGGTACTCACGCATTACACTTATCACCATACCTACATTTTGAGTCAAGAACACACTTCATTAAATGTCACAAAACCCTGTCCAACCGCTCCATCACACCCTTGATAGCAAGGGTAACGTCAATAGAGCTAGAGTTCAATATCTAACGGAACAACAGTGAGTTCAGTCCGGAATATAAGATCATCAAGTATGGCTGTCCAAATACTAACACTTACGATGCAGAAAGCTAAAGTACATCTCTCCTTCAGATAAAAAGGAAAACTTATCACCAACTTCCAGAAAGCTAATGGATCACAAAATGAAACACTTGTACCAGTAAGTAAACGTGCGCATAACCTTTCAAACTTATTACTAACATCTTTCGTATAGAAACCCAATCAAGAAGCTATCAGTTCTAAGATTGGAAGCAGCTGCTGCAGAAGATGAAGAGACTGCCCAGAAAAAATAGAGAAATTTGCACTCTCAATGTTGATACCAAGTGGGTAAGCTTTCAAGCTTCTCTGCTTAAGTTTGTTCTGAAATGGTGGGTTAAGACGGTTTTTTTTTGCGTTCGAGGTTTGACATGCTGTTTGTCTTGTTATTTCTTTATTTATTCTTGTTATTTTTGTCTTTGGTTATTATTTTGAAATATAGGATACTTTGGTTATATCTGCTGGGTCTGCTGGCTCGTCGTAACTAATCCAGATCGCTGAGTCAATGGTGCTTTGTATTTCGTTCTTGCTACGTCACGAACAGGACAATTAAAACAGTGTATGTTTCTCACGTGATGTTTGTTAGGGCTTCCGGTGTGGGGATGTATTTTGTAACCACGCATTTTCATTTATCTCCCTTTCGCGAACCGAAAAAGACAGTCTCATTCGCTTACCCAAACAAAGCCCAACCGACTCGGTGAAAAAAAGCCTGTTGCTTAAATTGTAATCTTCTATCAAAGGTCTGAACAGTTAACCTACATATCATTAACACGCTATTAAAATGGGTAGAGGTCCACAAAAACATCTTAAAAGATTAGCAGCTCCATCCCACTGGTTGTTAGACAAGCTAAGTGGTACTTACGCTCCAAGACCATCTGCTGGTCCACATAAATTAAGAGAATCATTACCATTGATTGTTTTCTTAAGAAACAGATTAAAATATGCTTTAAACGGTCGTGAAGTTAAAGCTATCTTAATGCAACGTCATGTCAAAGTTGATGGTAAAGTCAGAACTGATGCTACCTTCCCAGCTGGTTTCATGGATGTCATTTCATTAGAGGCTACCAACGAAAACTTCAGATTGATTTACGATGTTAAAGGTAGATTCGCTGTCCACAGAATTACTGATGAAGAAGCCTCATACAAATTAG
>JAJLSD010000098.1:0-20842 GCA_030567455.1 Komagataea norvegica
AAAGGTCAGCAGTGTCATAAGTTCTGATACCAACATCATAGGCTGCTTTCAAGATTTTAAAAGTTTTCTCTTCATCATCCTCGACCCATGATTGCCAGCCTTTAGAACCGAATTGCATGCAACCGACAATGATATTGGAGACTTTCAAACCAGAACGACCTAGATTTTTCCAAGTCACAAATTGTTTCTTTTCGCTCATGTTGATTTTGTTTTGTTTTGTTTTGTTTTGTTTAGTTTAGTTTTGTTATAGAGAACTGAGTCTACAAAAATCAATATAACAGCAACATACTGCCTTTATATATGCTGAATTGGCGGAATTAACGCTTCTATGTTTAAGCATATCTGATTTAGCATTATTCATATATACTCAAGAACTATGCTTAATTGGCGGAATTAACGTAGCACTATACTCTATAACTGTAAAGCAACTGTAACACAACTGTAGAACCTAGACCCGTTAAAATTCTCGAAATAACAGTTGTTTGCTTGTCAATCCAATCAAACCTGTCAATCAACAGATTTAGAAATTAACGGATTCTGAGTTACTTTTCTGTTTCGAATATTAACCACATGAATATTCTATCGTAGGGAATTTGGTGAATTTGTCATGGATGGATATACTCCGTTTGGGTTTTACTGGACATCCTGTTGTGCCCTTTCCCTTTGGTGCCATAAAATCAAGTGAGTTTTTAGCGATATTTGGGTAGGTCGAAGAGAGAACGTTTCTTTCCATGAGATAGCTGGCCGTTTATATGTTTAATAGTTAATCATACGTCATGTATCATGTAACAGGATGGTCTTAAAAAAATCGAATAGGCTGCATTGCGTACCTCATCAGCTAGCTCAACTCGGTAACGGCCAACCTGCTACAATTTGTGCGAGAGAGTTAAGATTCAAATAATGATAATGCTATTTGATGATTTTAATTTATGTAAAAATCTGTCTAGTAAGGGTGAGGGGGCGTGAACCTTTAAAAACTTAAGCAACGATCGAGGGATCTTGACTGAATATTGGCTCATAAACCTTGTTAGTTGAAAAACATTGGAGCATATATCGTGTCTGGCTGGGGGATAAACGAATAGACGTTGGTGAATAAATCCTATTCGCCCCCACAAGTGAGTCGCAAGTGGAGAATGAGATTTGAGCTCCTTTAATCGTGCCGATATTTAACACAGTTGCGGATAAATAACGCTTAGCGGGTTTATTTTTAGGCGCGTGCCATCCATCTATGCAACTTTTGTACCGAGTTCCAGCAGCGTAGCTAATAAGTAACCCCCTAGGTCCCATAGGCCAAAAGGCTCACCAACGCTTTAGCCGTACATGTCCAATCTCAAGAAACATCGTCTGATTATAGACCATCCCACAATTCAGATCAGCCGATTTTGTTCAACTAATATCATCCGAGTTTCTACTGAAGAATGCCCATCAGGTAGCAACTACTTACCCAATAAGATCTAAGCACGCACTCAGATCATCCGATCCTGGGTCACAAAAACGGCAACGAAGTCAGTGTCCCACCCACTCCGGCAGAATGAATCTCTCCACACGGGCACTTGATTTATCCTTGTGTTGCCGTATCGGGTAAATACCGGACGCCAGTTCCGACCATCCACCTGTCTTTTTGTGCGGCCCCCGCTTTGGGCCGTTAAGATATAAAGGGTTACCGTTCCTCTAAAGTTTAACTACACGATCGATCCAAGTGTCTTAATCCCTGTCGTTTGCCAGTTCTATTTTGCTTGCAATCGACTTATTATCATCACGGTACTCTCTCTAAAATGAATATCATCAAAGCATTTCCAACACATGTCCAATTTATGAAAACTCTGAACCCTTCTGGCGCACGTTATTCGCTAAGACTGTTGAACAGCCATCACGGTGAAGAAACCATGTCATACTTGAAAGAATACTCATATCTCGATTTCAACTCCAAATTTAGAACGTGGCATGAATTGGACCTCAAAGAACAGTCGAGTTTCATCAAAAAATACACAAAACTTCATGAGACACATGTTACTCCATTCCATCATCCAAACAGTTTAAGAAACAATTTGAATACAATGTACAACCAAAACAAGGATGCAGACTTTTATTTTGCATATCTATACCAAGTTTTGAAAGAAACTGCAGATGACAGACTATCTATGAATAACGATGTTGTTATCCGCCACGACGAAGTATTGGAGGGCCTATTATTCGAGAAATAGACTCCTGCTTAATGAGATCCATGATATCAATTCCGCTGTGTGCTCAAACACGGCCCTTATTTATTACGACCCCCCCTTATTTATTACTTATTTATTACCTATTTATTACCTATTTATTGACTTCATTTCTATTCTTGCCACTATGCGAGAATCCCTTTTTACAATACAAACATTTATACATTATATGTGTGTGTGTTTCAATAGATGTTACGCATTTACTTGATCAATCAACTTTTTCAGATATCTTGACAGTAGTTTGTTCTCCTGTTCTATAGCAACCTGCTTAAAATCATTGATGAACGATAGTACTCTATTCTTGTTGGTCTCATATTGGTCGTTGTCCAAGTGTTTTAGAATATGTAACACCTTGATGAATTCAAGAACATTCGTGTTCATCTTCTGATATCTTGGATAATGAAGTCCATTATTCAAGTCTTTGACATTGCGCATATAGTTAGCATCATTGAAGTCTAGTTCATATAGGTTGATCTTTGCTTCGTTGACCTGGCTATTATTCAAGGTGATATCAATTCTCTCAATCCTATTGATGTATTCTGTTAAGATTCTCTCGCTAAAACCACTGAATTCTTTCAATATCAGCTGCAAATTCTCATTACTGTATGTGAACTCATTTTTAAAATCATTATTGATAAGTTGCATCAGGTTCCTAAAGATTTCATCCTCCAGCTTCTTGACATTTACTGTATTCTCGTCATCTTCAAATAGTTTCAACTGTTCCCAGAAGCTATAAACTTTTAACACCTCCCAGATTTTAAATCCACTTGAGATATTTATGATGATAGTGTTCTCTAGATTCTGCATTTTATCCACTATTAACTTCTTCTGGCCATAAAACCATGAGTTTAACAAAATCGGAAACTTGATATTTTCGTTTATGATCTCCAAAATCTCTAGGTTATTGTTCAAACCTTCATCAATGTTCAAAAAATTCGAAAGTCTCATGAAATTTTCATTGTTTTCTAAGATTCTTTTCTGATTCTTGTACAGATCAACATCATCTTTGATAACTTTAGATTCACCAAACTTATCAAAGTTTTTTTCAATTGCAAACAGTTTGTCTATCTTAGAATTTCTTAGAAAGCTCAGTTGATAAAGTTCACTGTCTTGAGCTTTACTAACATCATTCATGTCTATTATCAAATCACTCGTCTTCAATAAATCTCTATATTTAGAAGACACTAAGTTCTGCAAATCAGCATGGATCTGTGATGATGCTTTTGCGATGGTATTTGAAATGGATTCAATTTCCCTGACTGAGTACTGCTTAAAGACAGCATCTGCATTAGGCAGTAGCTTCAATGTTTCCAGGTCTATGGATTGCGTCATTGCCCTCTAACCCAGTGACCGCAGTTCCCAATTGAGGTTGACTTGTTAGAATCGAAATCGGGGTTTTTGTTGTTTTCGTTTCAAAAATGGTACACGCAACAAGCTGATTTACGAGCTTTGAAATTTTAGCACAAAGATTCAGACCGAAGACTTCGACAGCTCTTACTAGTTCTAATGAATAAGAATTATCTTGAAGGTATATATATCATTATATATAACTACTCTATTTATCTACCCTGTTAGTCAGTTATTTCTTTTGTTGTTTGGCAACAGCATAGACAAGACCAGCTAAGAACCCAATGAAGATAGATGAGATGGACAAGAAGTTGACAGCAGCCTCAAAGAAGATCAACCCGGATAAAGCAATTGGCAGCTTGTTCAAAGCACCAACCATTGAGTAAGTAGTAGAAGAGGTGACTCTTACACACCAACCTGAACAGTACGAAATACCGACAGAAGCTAAACCTGAAACAACCATAGCGATGAGTGATGCTTGAGAGAAGTTGGCAGTCAAGTTTTCAGCAGACCAATCTTCCAAAAGTAATGATGAGATCAACAAGATTGGGACTGAAAGAACATTGTTGTAATACATGGTATCGAAATCTTTGAAGTTGGTCAATTTGATACGTTTTCTCATGTATAAGACAAATGCAGCAGAAGAAACACAGTTAGTGAACATCCAGAAGTAACCAATGTTCAAAGCAAAGGAATCGTTGCCATCTTGATCACCTAAACAAGCAATAACAGAAGATAAAACCATCAAGATGAAAGAACCCAAAGCCATGGAAGAGACTTGACCACCGAAAAAGATAACTTCACCGTATGCAATCAAGATAATGGTTAAATTCTTGAAGATGGTGTAGACTGGAATACTCAAGAATTGAAGAGCCTTCGACGAAGTGTAAATCATAATGACCAACAAGACTGAAATAGGAGCCCAGCTTTTAGCATCAGTTTTGTTCAACGGTCTGTAGGTGATAATACCAAAGGCTTTCAAAACACCTAATGCAGCAGTACAGACAAGTGATTGAATCAACAGCAACACGAAATTCATGTTGAACTGGAAACCATTGACCACGAATTTGTTCGTGACAGTCATGAGGATTGAAGAAACACAGTATGAGAAAATAGATACTGGACCATTATTGACCAACGAGGCCAGGCCTGTGGCAGGGGCAGGTGGAAGATGAGACATGGTGCTGGTTGTGACTGACTGTGACTAGTGGTAAGCCCTTTACCTGACAGATTTGACGAGGAGAGTAAAAAAGAAGAGACTCGAACTGTTTTGATTTTTGTTTCAACGTATTATTTTTTTTGTTCCTTTTTTTATCGCGTAAAAAAGAGGATCACGTGGTTTATCTTCTGAAATTGGCAGAGCGCGTCTTGAAACGTTTTAAAGATCTCCTTGAGGGCAGTGTAGTTAATTCTGATTCATGTTGCCGGGTGGGCAGAGACATGACAGGCCTGTGATGTAGAGACATTCCAGTCCTGTCAACCCACATCAAAGGCGTGAGCGTGTCTTGCTCTTCATTAGCAGGGAGCGATAGATGGCCGGGTAACTTTGGCTGCGGTCGGAATTGCCTGCGCACTGGATCGGAAGTGCAATGTGATGTTGCACTACACACACATCGAAAAGCACTCTGTGGAACACTGTCTCTTTCACACAGGAGTCTCTTTCTCGTAGTGGAGTTGACGTGGTTTAGTTGCTGTTTATTTGAATTCGAAAATGACGGCAAATATTGACCATGACTCGAGGCTACAGCGTGATTTGAAGGTGGAGCCTAATCTCCTAACAGCAATAATAGCTGGTGTCACGGCGTCTGTTGTTCAGACGACTTTAACTTATCCGTTTGAGTTTGCAAAGACTCGAGCTCAGCTGCATTCATACATTCCAGATCCAAAAACTAAGAAAATTCCACAGTTGGATTTAGGTCTTTCCTTCAAGTACTTTTTTAGTGGATGTGGTGCCTTGAATTTGGGTAATGGTTTGAAAGCAGGTTCAAGATTCATTGTCTTCAACTCTGCTTCCAAGTTTATGGCCACCGACCATGGTAAGACTTCAGCCCCAAGGTTGGTTATTGCCGGTGCAATGACAGGGTTCATTGAATCATTATGGATAATACCTTTTGAGAATATCAAAACCACAATGATTGAAAATGCAACAACCTTGAGCAAACGAGAAAAGATACTCAGCAGCGAATCCAGTCCTTCTTCTGTTGCTGAAAAAATCACAAAAGATGTCATAGGTACTGACAAGAAGACATTTCATCAAAAACGCAATGCTTTGGAATCCCATCCGTTCATAGTAAATAAGAAGAAGTGGGATAAGTTTCCAGCAACAAACTCATTTCAGACAATTCAAGAGATCTACCAGACTAGAGGCTTTAGAGGATTTTTCCAAGGTTCAGGTGCAACATTATTTAGACAGGTTTCCAATAGTGCGGTTCAATTCGGTACATATACTTCACTAAGGCAATTAATTGTTCCGAACGGGACCGAGTTAAACCCATATCTATCCTTCGCGTTAGGTGTCGTTTCATCGATATCCGTCATTGCATTTACACAACCTATAGATGTGATTAAAACAAGAATGCAAAGTCGGGAAACTTACTATCTGTATAGAAATTCTCTGGATTGTGCCTATCAGACCTTTGTCAAGGAAGGTGTAAAGGCCTTTTGGAGTGGTTGGTTTCCTAGATTGATGAAAGTCGGTGTTAGCAGTGGTATTATATTCACTGTTTATCAAAGTGTTGAGAATCAAATCACTAGAGCATTAGATGAGAAACCATTCCAGCCTGAATAGATGATTATAATCTAGAGTTGAAAAGAGAAAAAAAGCCTTGTAAACACAAAAACGACATTATTTATAACTAATATACACGATCTAACTAAATTTTTAGTACAATCCTTCAGAGTTTTCAACAACAGTACCACTATCGTCACCTCTTGGGATCAATTCACCGATTTGGTAAACTTTCTCACCTTCTTGCTCTAATAATTGTGTAACTTCTTTGACGTTTTCAGGCTTGACAATGGCAATCATACCGATACCCAAGTTGAAAGTTTTAAGTAAATCATCAATTGGAACACTTGCAGTTTTACCAAACCATTTGAAAACATCTAATATTGGGAAAGATTTCAAGTCAACCTTAGCGGTCAAACTCTTTGGTAAGGTTCTTGGAATATTTTCAACTAAACCACCACCAGTTATATGGGCCAAACCAAGGATTAGATCCTTCTGAATTGGTTTCAACAATTGTTTCACATAAATTCTTGTTGGTATTAATAGTTCTTCACCAATTGTAGATTCTGGTTTCCATGGAGCAGCATCAGTGTATGAATAGCCATAAGTTTCAATGATTTTTCTGACTAATGAGAAACCATTGGAATGGACACCATCTGAACCAAGACCTAAGATGATATCACCTGTAGCCATAGCATTGACATTTGGTAACACTTTATCTTTGTGAACAGCACCGACAGCAGTACCATTAGTATCATAATGGCCTGGCTCGTACATACCTGGCATTTCACTGGTTTCACCACCAACTAAAGCACAACCAGCTTTGATACAACCATCAGCAACACCTGAAACAAATTTGGAAGCAGTTGGGATATCCAATTTACCAGTTGCAAAATAATCCAAGAATATCAATGGTTCAGCACCTTGAACAACTAAATCGTTGACATTCATGGCAACTAAATCAATACCAACAGTGTCATGTATGTTTAAGATTTGGGCAATTCTTAGCTTGGTACCAACACCATCAGTAGCGGCAACTAATAAAGTTTCATCGGTTTTGTAACCAGCTTTGGCTAAGTCGAAAACACCACCAAACCCACCAATGTCTGAATCAGCACCTGGTCTTCTGGTAGATTTCACCTTGTTCTTAATGTTTTCCACTAATAAATTACCATTATCAACGGAAACACCAGCTTCAGCATAAGTGATACCACCAGTGGTTTTATCAGCATCTTTGAAAGCTCTGTGTGCAATATCAGTTCTATTGAATTTACCTTGGAAGTTGATTTTAGAAACACCAGCATAAGCTTTATCAACAGCCTCTCTCAAAGTGGAGGCGGTTGAGGTTGATGCGATAACTCTACCACCGTTAGTGTAGATTTTGTTGTTCTCTTTCTTAGTACCTGCATGGAAAACTAAAAATTCGTCATCATTGTGTTCATCAATAGTGATTTCATCACCTTTCTTGTAAGCTTCTGGATAACCACCTGCAGCAATAACAACAGTGGTAGAGAAGGTGTCTTTCTTGACATCGAATTTGACGGAATCTAACCTACCTTCAGCAGCGGCTAAGAAGACTTGGGCTAAATCTGTATCATCAGTTAACAATGGTAACACACTTTGAGTCTCTGGATCACCAAATCTAACGTTATATTCTAAGATTTTTGGACCAGTTGCTGTGATTATGATACCAGTGAATAGGATCCCAACGAATGGGAAACCATCTCTTCTCATACCATCAATGGATGGTTTTATAATTGCATCATCGATCTGTTTCAATAAAGATGGGGTAGCAACTGGGGCTGGGGCATATGTACCCATACCACCAGTGTTCAATCCAGTATCACCATCACCAGCTCTTTTGTGGTCTTGAGCAGTTGGTAAGTTGACGAATGAGTAACCATCAGAAATGGTCAAGATGGAAATTTCATCACCTTCCAAAAACTCTTCAACAACGACTACATCACCTGCAGAGCCGAATTCTTTATCAACCATGACTTGCTTTAGAGCTGCAATGGCTTCTGTTTTGTTGGTTGGGATTAATACACCCTTACCTGCTGCGATACCACTAGCTTTAATCACAACGTTGTGACTAACACTGTTAACATAAGCCTTAGCTTTTTCAAAATCAGTGAAGTTCTTGAAAGCAGCAGTTGGAAGATTGTGCTTTGCCATGAAATCTTTAGAAAAGGCCTTTGAACCTTCCATCAATGCAGCCTTCTCACTTGGACCGAAAACTGGAATTCCAATCTTTTTAAAGTAACTAGAGATACCATCAACTAAAGGTTGTTCAGGACCTGGAATGACTAAATCAATCTTCTTCTCTTGGGCGAATTCGACTAACTTTTCGAAAGATTCTTTACCTGAACCGATTGCAACGTTGGTCACATTTGGGTATGAATCAGTACCTCCATTACCTGGGGCAACATAAATATGGTTAACAGATTCAGACTGGGCTAGTTTCCAAACGAGAGCATGTTCACGGCCACCGTTACCGATAACAAGTAAGTTGAGAGACATGATATGTGTGGTTGTTCGAGTAGTAGAACGAAGCTGAGAGCTGAAGTTAAAGACCTGCAAAGGGTAAAAACTTTTTGCAGTGAAAAAGAAATTTCCAGCGAATATTTTTTTTCTTTAAAATTGGCACATTTTCTAAAAACGCCGGAAAATCAAAACCTGACTCAGGATTCGTGCCAGTGGAGCGTAACCCAATATGTAGTGTAGTACTCATGATTTAAATGTCCAGACTGTACAGTGATATTGGTTTCAATAGTCTATCTTTACGTACGCTCTTCCATTGAACGAAAGAGCGAACATCATTCAACTATACACTATATAAATAACCAAAAAAAAAGAAGTTTAATTTAAGAACCAGGCTCAAAAAAAAAAAAAAAAAATTCAATAAAAAACCCAAAAAACAAACCCTACCATTCGAAGAATGGTAAAAAGCATGAACACATTCATTATCATTATCATCATCACTTTGAATAAAAATTAAATCATAAAGTATCCTATAGTGATAATCACCCCCTAAAAAAGTTTCATTCATCATTTAAACTGAATAAAAATCAAAACAAAATCAATAAAAACACAAAACGGTTGATCCAAATAATAATACACTGGATACGTAAACATGGAAGGTTAAACTAGCCATAGTAATTCCCAGCGACTCTAAACTCAATGAGACCAAAAAAACGCCAGTCAAGCAAAAAGGCAGCAACAATAACAGCAAAGACATGATAAGCCATACTGATAGGCAAAAGCAACGCAGCAATAAAAAAAAATAAAAAATCAGGCACCTCCTCATACCCTGTAGACGACATAAAAAAAAGGGAGGTTAAAAATAGATGAATACTAACAAATGAATGAAAAGTAGACAAATAAAACAAAAACAATAAAAATGGAGTAAGACAAAACACAACAAAACAAAAAAAAAACAAAAAAAGGTACCATAAATGATCACACTGTCTTTCAAAAAATCATTTCAAAATCTCCATACATTGGCAACATGGATCGAGATAAGTACTAATATTCTTCAAAAAAAAGCAGCAAACATTGGAAACAGATATGGTAAAAAAAAATGAGTAAAACAAGTAAAAAAACATATTCAACAGTGTAAAATAGCAGGAGAAACATTATCTTCTTTTCCTCACTGAAAAAAACATCATTAACTTCAATTCAGACACACTCCCTCTCTACTGTTGAGCAGATTGTTGCTGTTGAGCAGGAAATTGATCTTGTGGTGGTTGAAATTGCTGAGGGTAACCTGGTGGTAAATACCCCTGTGGCGGTTGGAATCCCTGGGTTGGGAATCCTTGAGGTGGGAATCCTTGTGGAGGATATCCAAATCCTTGTGAACCTGGCGGTGGAGTTGATTGATGATGTTGTTGATGTGGATGTTGTGGTTGTGGTTGTGGTTGTTGTTGTTGTTGTTGTCTTGGGTAAGGTTCACTTTGTTGTAAGGTTTGTGATGGTTGTTGAGGTGCTGAAGATGGTTGTAATACAGCTTGAGCATGTGCACCTTGTGATGGAGATGTTTGTTGATGTTGACTCTCTTGAATTGATTGTTGGGCCGATTGTTGCGGTTGCAGCTGTTGTTGTTGCAGCTGTTGTTGTTGTTGTTGTTGCTGTTGTTGTTGTTGAACTTCTGGTTGTCCTTTGTATGAGAACCCACTTGAGTTGGCTTTTGGTAACGATTGGATCGGGAAGGGTTTTGGAACATTTTGGCTGTTTGAAGCAACATACAGACTTTCATCAATGTTGTTTGGGATTTTTGGAATTTCAATACCTAATTCCTTTTCAACTCTAAATAGATTAGCTCTATCATTCCATGTAATAAAATCAATAGCTAACCCTAAATGACCAAATCTACCGGATCTACCAATTCTGTGTAGATAAGTTTCAGCATTCTTTGGAAAATCAAAATTGATAACAACATTAACAGCTTGAATATCAATACCTCTGGTCAATAAATCAGAACAAACCAAGTTTCTAACTTTACCTTGTCTAAATTCGTGGAAAACTTTGTTTCTTGCCTCTTGAGGCATTCTTGCGTGAGAGTAATAACATGAGTAGCCTAATTCTGTAATCTTTCTAGCTAATAACTCAACTCTTTTGGCAGAGTTACAAAAGATGATGGACTGATTTATTTGCAATTTGGAGAACAAAGTGTTCAGACAATGAAGTTTTTGAGACTCTTCTAGATAAGCATAGTAGTTGGTAATACCTCTCAAGGTTAATTCATCCATTAAGTTGATCTCATATGGATTAGTCAAGTTTCTGGAAATGAAATCCTTGATGGTTAAAGGGAAAGTTGCAGAGAATAGCAAAGATTGATGTTTTTTAGGTAAAAATGACAAGATTTTTTCTATAACACTCATGAATTCATGGGATAACATTTTATCAGCTTCATCCATGACAAAGATGGAACATTCTGATAGATCTGCAACTGATCTTGAAGCTAAATCCAACACTCTACCAGGGGTACCAACCAAGATATGCACTGGTTCTTGTAGTCTAACAATGTCATCTCTTAGGGAGGTACCACCGGTGGAAACCATACATTGGACGTTCAAATGTTTACCAAGCGTTCTGACAACCTGTGAAGTTTGTAGCGCCAATTCTCTCGTTGGCAAAAGAATCAAGCTCTGGATCTTGTCAACCTTTGGTTTTATCTTCTCTAGCGAAGGGATAATGAAAGACGCAGTCTTACCTGTACCGTTCTTCGCTCTGGCTAGAATATCTCTTCCCGCAAGTGCAACAGGGATGGATTCTTCTTGGATAGGACTTGGCTTCTCGAAACCGGCCTCGAAGATCCCCATCAATAGTTTCCTACTCAAGTAGAAGTCCTCAAATGAGTTCCCCTTGGTGTTTGTAACATCTTCAGTCTGTGGTCTGTCGTCTCTGGCTGGCAGGACAAGCTCTTGCTTCCAGTCGTCTGTCATTGTGATTGTGATTGAGCGTGTCGGGTCCTAGCTGCGATGTCCGTGCTAAAAGTGCGCTGTGATATTGAGGTGCTGTTGGACTGCCTCTTTCTGTTAAAAGAGCCAACTTTCAGCGGAAAAAAATTGCTCGACGAGTTCGGCGCGCTGTTGACTTCCCAATGCGGTAATCACAGCAGTGCCTTCCGTATCCAGTAGGGTTTTGAAGCCCTGTGGCACTACTAGTTAAGACCAAAGAGAGCTCATAATAAGACAGAGAGAGGTTCTTCAGAGGTTATGTTATGGGTTGCTATACTGTCTGTCATCGTGGTAAGGAACACTTAGATGCAGTTGCCATGTCTGTCTCCTGCAAGTCTACCGTTAGCGTAAAAGAGTGCTTTGATGGAATTATCATGGCAAGAGCACGTAGATGGCTCAACCATAGCGATAGCGATAGTGTAATCGGGTTCATATAAATGGGTGCACTCTAATGTGTATATATATATATATATATACAAGCACCAGGAGGTGTCATCGAGTTGTTACTCTGCACGATGTGACCTTGATGGCTTTGCCTACCGTCCTTATCCAGAACCTGTCAATCATATTGCACGGAACATGAATTGAAATCCTGCAGATCACGGTCAGATCCAGTACACACTCATGCAGGTGGGATATCTGTCCGGGTGGAACAGTGGGATGTGTTCAGCCTTCACAAGTCTGTAGATGGTTGGTTGGGCAGAACTGCCTTACTGAATGAAGCAGTTAAGTTAGTTTATTCGCTACAAAACAAATAAAAAAAAAAAAAAAAAAAAACTGAAACGGAAACTCGCGTTGTTCACACGCTTCAAACTCACGTCATATTCAGTGTTCTCAGTGCTCACTAACTTCGGTGGCCCGTCTTTTCCTCGCAAGTCCGCACACCTCTCTACTGAATGGCAACTCACAGGAAATCGTCCACGCTGAGCATAAGCTCCAGCCGAAACAAGCCGCTTCCCCCAATCATTGGGGACGCTGCCGCTTCTAATAGTGTGCTTGTGACCCCTAACATAGACTCTACCAAAAAGCTTCCTGTCGCTGCGTCAAGAAGTGGGTCCAAGCCTCTTGTGTTACCAAGTTTGCAGTTTTCAGCTAGTGAGACTGATCTAAGGACTGCTTCAATACCGGAAGGCTCTTCCTCCCCATGTGCATCTTCCATGTTTCAACCAAAGACCTTGAAAAGAAGAAACCTGAAAAAGCTTACTCTTGCTGGTAACCAGTCAGCTCCTCAACTGCAAGTCCAGTCATCGGGACTTTCCAGCGCTGACAATCCGTGCTTTTCTTTATCAACTCCAAGCACGTCCAGCTCGATAAGAACTTCAGAAGACATCGAATTAGCGGAGAATTTCGAGAAACTCACTGTTTCAATTAACAAGAATTTAAACATAAGGCGGAAAGATCTATTGACTTTGAAAAGTCTTGGGGAAGGCCAGAGTGGTATAGTGTCTCAGGTCTTGCATGTTCCGACAAATAGATCCATGGCCAAAAAGCAAATATTGTTTGAAAGAAACATTAAAGTTCAGAATCAGATCCTTAGAGAATTGAAAATCTTAAATGAAGTCAAATCACCATACATTATTGACTTCTATGGCGCCTTATTCATAGACTCCTCAACGCAACAGGGAGAAGATGCAAATACCATCAACGCCAACACACTTGAGCAATCTAGCTCTCCATTGCCTTCCCCTTCCAATATACTACCCAGAAACAAATCAATCGAAGAAGTCTCGAGTATCAATAGTAATGGGGTCTTGATCTTTATGGAATATATGGACTGTGGATCGTTAGACTTCATATTGAAAAAACTAGGATTCCTGAAAGAAGTATATCTGAGTAAGATCACTCATAACATCTTACAGGGTTTGAATTACCTATATTCCAATCATAAAATCATTCATAGAGATATCAAGCCTTCAAATGTCTTGCTGAATTTCAGAGGAGAGGTGAAAATATGTGATTTTGGTGTAAGTAGGCAGCTGAACAACAACTCAATCGCTGATACTTTTGTCGGTACTTCAACTTATATGTCACCTGAGAGAATCCAAGGTGATGTGTATAGTATTAAAGGAGATATTTGGTCTTTGGGATTGATGTTGATTGAACTAAGCACAGGTGAGTTCCCATTTGGTAAAAAAGATACTCCAAATGGTATCCTAGATTTACTACAGAGGATCGTCAACGAAGACCCACCATCATTGCCCAGGGATAAATATTCCAAGGATCTTTGTGATTTTGTCGACTTGTGTTTGAAAAAGCAACATGAAAGACCAACTCCTTTAGAGCTCCTAAATATGCCAAAATCTTTCCTCAAGAAATACGACAAGGAAGAATCAGGTCCATTGTTGAGACATCTAGCAAAGAAACTCTCCAAAACTCCTTCAAAACGATGAATAGACTAATAATAAATAAATGACTTTTCCATTAATAGAGGAGGAATTGTAGATTGAATTAACTATCTATATATATACAGGGAACAACTTCACATCACCTCTTTAGAACTTTTTATACTCTTTATCCTTATTCCATAACCAGTGTTCACCACCTCTATACAGTCCAAACCCTATTAATGCAACACCACTTCCACGAACTGTATTCTTCCACCATATAGGGTTCTTCTTCACACTTTCCTCCTTACTTAGCTTTACGTCTTCATCAAATACACGACCAGATGCAAACCATGCACCTGCGGCAATGGCAGACATGGTGGCCATCACTTGACATGGAAGACAGTCTTTGGTTTCTTCAACCGTAAGGTCCCTTGATGGTGGGGGTGAAAAGACGTTTATAATATTGGACATAATGAACTAATATCGAACCAGCTCCTTGCCGTGCTCTGGGGAGATGGAGGACGGATCAGTTGATTGTTAATAGCTCATATGACACAATTAAAGAGAAAAAGTGTTTTATACGATGAGCTAATTGGTTTGGGCACCAAAATCCAGATAAATGTTTGAATCATAGCTAACAAGTTGAGCTAGCTGTGATTGTCACTCAGTTCTTCCATGAACTGCAGGATGCTACGTATCAGAGTCGTTTCATCTTGCTAACTTTTTTGTCTGCTATAGTATATCATTTATTTTCTTACTTACTCACTTTTCTCAAAAAGACCGTATTGAAAGAAAAAGAAAGCTCATATAAGAGGAAGACTACTCCGCCATATTAATGATATCAATATACCTTTGAAATTACTCTAGTATTTATCATGTGCTCTAGTATCAAGACGCACTCCCACCGGCCATTTTATATATTACAGAATATTGTAAAGGTGTCGAGTTTTCACTACGATGTATGTGCGTTTCAAATCTTGATCCTCTTATATTTGTTGGATCGAATTCCAAGCCATAAAAGCACGTCTAATCTCCTATAAAATGACCGTTCACTAACTAGTTCACGACCATTTAGAGTCTAATTAATTTATGCAGTTTATACTAGATTGACCTCATTATCGAACGCGCTGACTTACAAACAAAGAGCAAAAACGCGACCGAACCCTACGCGTATGAAAAAAACCGTTAAACGAGCAAGCACTGCAATAACACAATTAAAACAGATCATAAAACTAGACATCGCTAACCATTTGTAAAGTCAAAGCTGAAAATGCCAGAACTCTCGGAATTTGAGAAACAGAGGCAGGCGAACATTGAGCGGAATAAAAAGCTATTGAACTCATTGAACCTCAACTCGATTTCCAATGAGATATACCAAGATATAAAGAAAGAAGAAGACAAGAGACACTTGAAAAAAAAGAGACCAGCTTCATCATCGGGATCAAGGGCTAAGAAAGTGAAGGCCGAACATCCAATCTTACCAACAAGAAGATCAAGAAGATTAGCAGGTGTTCAAGTCGATGATTCGGATGCGAAAGCTAAGAATTTTGAGTTGGAGGAAGATCGTAGAAAAAGGGAAAAGGAGCAACTGGAGAAGCTGAAAAGCATTCGAGTCAATGGTGAATTGAGTTTGATTGATTTAGTGAAAGGTGATGGTGATGATGATGGTGGTGAAGATGATCAAAAACTATTGGATAAATTTCAGTCATTCTTGAATAATTCCAAAAACTTCTCGATTGGTGACTACTACGAAACTATTACTCAGAAAGACAATTCTTCAAAAGATGTTAAGAAATTAAGAGAGGAATTCAGTACTAAGAAAATTTATGAGCATTTCAGACCCAATGAAGTGAAATTAACAAGAGAAAGAATGACGTATATTACATTCCATCCGACAATCGATAAGAAGTTGATTATTGGCGGTGATACCAATGGTAATTGTGGTATATGGAATTCTGATAATACTGAAGAGGTGGATATCACGAGCTTTAAATTGCATGGTAAGGCCATTGCTAAATATGAGTTTGATTTAAATGAGCTGAACAAAGTCTATACTGCCAGTTATGATGCATCAATTAGAATGATTGACCTAAAAACATTGAAATCAACCCAATTTTTCATCAATGAGGACAATGCAGGGATATCTGACATAAACTTTAACAATGACCACGAGCTATATTACACCACACTAGATGGTGAGTTTGGTAGACTGGACTTGAGAGCAAGTGACCATAGCAAGCGTAAGATATTGAGGTTGTCTCTTAAAAAGATTGGTGGATTTGCTATCCATCCAATGAATAAAAATCAAATAGCTACTGCATCATTAGATAGAACTTTGAAGTTATGGGATATCAGAAACGTCAAGGACTCAAAGGATTGGAACGAATTAGACGAGTTGGACACCTTCCACTCTTATGGGACTTACGATTCCAGGTTATCGGTCTCCACTGTTGACTGGAATCATTCTAATGATTTAGTTTGTAATAGTTACGACGATACCATAAATGTTTTCAACTTGGGTAACGATGCCTTGAACTGGTCAAGTGATTACACATTACCTAAGAACCAACTGAATCCACAGCACAAGATCAAGCATAATTGTCAAACAGGTCGATGGGTCTCTATCTTGAAGGCGAAATGGCATAAATTTCCCAGTGATAAGACTGAAAAGTTTGTCATAGCTAATATGAACAAGTATTATGACGTTTATGATAGAAATGGGGTTCAGTTAGCTCATTTATCAGACCCTCTGATGACTGTTGTTCCCGCTGTCTGTAACTTTCACCAGAGCCAGAATTGGTTAGTAGGTGGAGGTGCATCTGGGAAAGTCTATCTATTCTCTTGAATGATTAGAGTAGAAGTCTAGACAAAAAAAAACATCAAAAGAGACATTTCTAAGAATAATAAGAAGGAAATAGATCGGTTTCAAGAATATGTAGGTTTAAAAAAGTTCATAGAGGTCAAATATCCTCTCTACATTTCTACTTCTACAGAGGTCGATTCTCGATAATAAATAATGATAAATATAAGCAAATGGACCCAGCCCACTCGGTAGATGCCGAGAGTTTATGCTTCAGTTTCAAAATAGTCCACAAATTCATGGGATGGTGTTTTTTCATCCCACATACCCACGAGTGTGACTCTCTTGCCATCATAGTAAGGAGATTTACCATGACTGACTTGATAGTTATGCACTAAGACGATATCACCGGATTTCCAAGCATGTTTGTACTCCAACTCATCAGTTACTTCATTGTATAAATCTAAGTCCTTCTTGTCAAATAGATCACCATTACCAAATTTGATTTTAGGCTTTTCTGTGTTGTACTTGTTTCCAAATGCAGCAATCGAGCTGAATAACAGAGGCTCACCTTTGAAGGTTTTTACTGGTCTGGTGAAAGCTGAAATGGACAGATCATCGTTCTCAGTCCATTTGATATTCTCAGAAATGAACTCCTTTGCAAGTTTTTCTGCCTTCTGTTTTTGCACTTCTAAACTATCCTCTGGTTTGATGTGTCTACCAAAAGTGACTTCATGATTCCAAATGATCCCGCCTTCCGTTTCAGCAACTTTTGGCCAAATTTCGTTTTGATACTCCAGACCTTCTTTTGATAGCTTTTTCAAAAAATCTGGGGCAGCTTCTTTGATCCTTTGGTACAATTCTCCGCCATGAACCAACGGAGTCTCACCTCCTTTTGCAGTATATTCTAAGATTGTGAAGACTAAAGTAACTGGATGCCTTTTGAATCTTGAATATTCATTGTGTTGAATAATCTTGGTTTCAGCTGGAGCTTTAGAGGCAGTGTATAGGTTATAACCTTTCAAATCTCTCAAGCCCAAGGTACCATTCTGTTGGAATTCAACATGGCCTCTATTTTCCTCAATTGTTCTGATAAGCTGGGAAATTTCCTCAGCTTTACTGTCATCTGAATCAAGAACAGCATCTCTCAAAACAACAGCGCCGTGATTTTCCGTCAATTCAGTGATGACTCCATCTACTGATAATTTTCTAAGCAAATCGTGAACCTTGTCAGAGTCGTATTGATGACCGTGTAGGTTTAATTGAAAAGCGATTGGGAATTCACGGCCATTTACAATATGGGCGTAAGGCAATTGAATCTTATCCAGGGAGTAAGGACCACCGTCGGTATATTGGTCTGTGACTGTCATGATACTAAACTTGTGCAGCTTTATGAAATCAATAAGATGCTGTGAGACATCTTGGCTCCCATAGTCTTTATATAGCTTTGCCAATGCTGAGAGAGATCAAGATTATCCCGATCTTGTCTAAATAGGTCAACTATCCATTGTCTTTGTGCCACTGTTACGCAATGTCGGAAGAATTAATGACACAACTGCGACAGCGACGCAACTTCCTGTAACGGTAGATTAGGTTGATTAATAGTTATTCTACTTTGAATATATCATTGCGCTCTGAGTTAAACCCCAAAAGCAACGGGAAACTATTCACCATTGACAGTATGTTGCATCTGATAAATGCTTATCTAGAATGTAAGGGAGCTCCTTCAATTGAGTAGGTTTCTGGAGAATATGTTGCAACCGTCATTGTTTGCCTGCTTAAGATTTGAAAGATTTGCTGGGTATGAACCAGCTGAAGGGGACACCTTTAGTTTATATACGAAAGATCCAACGGAGGGAAGGCCTCTCTCAACGCTGAGGAAATTTGTTGGAGAATATATGCGATCATTGTTATGGAGTGATGATACTTTCAGCATGTTGAGAAGTACTAACATCCGAAGTTCAGAGTCCTTGCTCCAGAATCGAAATCTCGGTGAACACATTCCTTTGTGATAGTATCTCTGTCCATTTTGATAGGTGAATAGTATTACTACTTTTGGAGCCGAGAAACCCAAAGACTAACTAATGCTGCAAGCTACATTAGAAGATGTATGAAAATAATTAAAGATATAAGCCTGTTTAACTCAAAATAGCCGTGATCTTAGATATATGTAAGACTGAGAAGGTTTCTAGTTGTGTCCAAAGGCCAAATCCCAATTTACACCTCAGATTACAGAAAGTATGTTACAACAGTTTCTTGTAGAAAGAATATCATCCCATCTCATCAAACTGATCATATAAGACAGTTCAACGACCTACGTGAGATCAGACGGGATGGCGAGATATTAGTGGCTTAAGTGTTGATTGTGATATGGCTGCTGAAATACAGCCATTGTTGTAATGCGCCAGTGACTTCTGATTAGTACTTGATCCCACCGGAGATTTTTTTTGATTATTGTGGCACAAAGAAAGAGTCCACATATCTGGAAGATTATTTTTGTCTTTAGTGGCTCCATTCTACTTCCTAAAAAGAAGCGAGTGCTGGACACTGGACACTGGTCACTCGTCACTGGTCGCTGGTGACTGATGTGAGACCTTGGACTTTAGGTGTATTTGGAACAACCCAATACACAGTCGGGGCTTTTCTTCTACATCTGAGAGTCTGGACTGGAAATCTGTATAGAACTCTCAATTAGGAAACTTCACGTATGCATGTCACAGCGAGTGCCTTTCGGAACTTAGCAGTTACCATTACCGCAAAGTTAAACGATGATGATCAGCAATCCATCTGAAAGAGTTAGTTACGCGCCGATTTTCAACGTTTCTCTTAGATTGTGGCGGAAGAATAAACGTCATTTCTGAATGCCGAAAAGTGTCACTTCAGTTGTAATTGAACCTGTAAAGATTTCACAGTCTAGATGTGAGCTGGACCCTGTATGGAAAATAGATGCTACTCTGTCGGAGCGATCATACTCTAGGTTTGAGCTGGATATGTCGTCTTGTTTGAGATGTTTTTACCTTTGAAAGACTCCAAGTATACAAAATGCAACTGGTGTGCATAGTTCAATAGCAGACGATATCAGCAGTGCATCTCTTGGAAGCTACACAGAAAGAACGCCGAGTGTTTTTTTTAATTAGCAGGATCCACAAGAGACAAGAGACAAGACTTCAGGAAACAAGGGAAAAAGACGAGCCTCAATGGAAACCAAGAGATAACCTATGTTGTGTGGTCTCGGGAGTATAAAACGAAGGGAGATCGCTTCATACGTATGTCTTCTTAGTGAAAATCTCATCAGATAAGGCCTTCCAGATCCAGAATAATGGGAGTTTTTAATTCTTTCAAGAAGCAACAAAGTGAAGTTGTGACTAGTGAAATTTCCTCCAAAGAGAACGTTTCTGAAGATGAAAGTCTTAAAGTTAATGGATTCAAGTTGCAAACTGATGAACCATATATCGATATTGCTGTCCACCTAGACGAGAAAGAGCAAGAAAGAAGAAGCAAATGGTGGTACAAGGCTGGTATTTTCTTGTGGGATCCTATTGACAAGCATCCTTTGGAAAGAAAATTTATGTTGAAGTTAGATTTCTGTTTATTATTATCAGCATGTTCCGGTTATTTTTTGAAGAATTTAAACCAGAACAATATTGGTACTGCATTCGTTAACGGTATGAGAGAGCACTATGATATGACTGGTAATCAATATAACTATTTGAATACTTTGTGGACTGTTGGATACATTATTGGCCAAATTCCATCAAATTTGATTCTACACAGAATTTCTGCCCGTTACTATTTAGCCGGGCTTGAGTTCTCCTGGGCCTTTTTGACAATTCTGATGATTGTACCAAAGAAAATGAGTGGTTTATATGCCTTAAGATTCTTCCTTGGGTTGACTGAAAGTGGATACTTTCCTGGTTTGGAATACTTGATCGGTTCGTGGTATTCTAAGAAAGAGTTGACTA
>JAJLSD010000099.1:0-20828 GCA_030567455.1 Komagataea norvegica
ATATTTTTTTCGTTTTTCTTTTTTTTTTTTTTTTTTTTTTTTTTTTTTCTTTTTTCTTTTCTTAGTCTTTCTTTCTGCCATCTGCCAACTTCGCATGTGCAAAGAAGAAACCAAGGGACTAGTCCTAGTCCTAGTCCTAGTCCCTAGTCTCGTCCGACCCGAGAATCGAGACTCAACATATATAGAGTCATAATCATAGTATAAATCATCATTTCATTTCATCTCATCTCTTTTCCCACAACCAACCACAACCACAGCACAGCACAGCAGCACAGCATGAGTTACGAGACTCTCACAGAGCAGCCAGAGAACCCCTTCTCCAAGCTCGTGAACAAGCAGAAGTTCGCCATCATCCCGGAGTTTGAGCTCGAAACCGGAGAGATCTTGAAGAGAGTCCCAGTAGCATACAAGACATGGGGGAAGCTTAACGAGGCAAGAGATAACTGTTTGGTGATCTGCCATGCCTTGACCGGGTCTGCCGATGTCGCTGACTGGTGGGGCCCCTTGCTTGGTCCTGCCCGTGCCTTTGACCCAAGGAAGTTCTTCATCATCTGTTTGAACTCGTTGGGATCCCCATATGGTTCTGCCAGTCCTGTGACGTTAAACCCAGAGACCGGTGAACGATATGGTCCTGAGTTCCCATTGTGCACGGTGCGTGACGATGTGAGAATCCATAAGCTTGTGCTTGATTCGTTGGGCGTTAGCAAGATTGCCTCGGTCATTGGTGGCTCAATGGGCGGTATGCTAGTGTTGGAATGGGCATTCTTTGGCCCAGATTACGTGAAGAGCATCGTGCCTCTTGCGACATCTGCTCAGCAGTCAGCCTGGTGTATCAGTTGGAGTGAGGCGCAGCGTCAATCGATCTACTCAGATCCAAAATACAAAGATGGGTACTATCCGCTAGACGACCCTCCAAGTCAAGGTTTAGGAGCTGCAAGAATGTCCGCCCTGTTGACGTATAGATCAAGAAACAGTTTTGAGCAAAGATTTGGGAGAAAGAACCCCTCGTTGATCAAGAAGGCAGCCAAGTCGAAAGTTCAGCAGCAAGAAACGAGACCACCTTTGACCCCACAGGAGGAACATTGGGCAATTCACAATGAAGGTAACAGACGTGGTCGTAAATTACAAACAACTAACTCCAATTCAAATAACTCCACCTCATTGTCCAACAGATCTAATTCTAGTGATTCAATAACATCAACTGCATCCACGACAACAAGCTCAACGATACATCATAAGCATCAGACCTATTTCTCAGCGCAGAGCTACCTGCGTTATCAAGGCGAGAAATTCATAGATAGATTCGACGCCAACTGCTACATTGCCATCTCTAGAAAGTTAGACACTCATGACATCACAAGGGAGAGAACAGGGACGGTCTCATCGACGTTAGAGTCCCTGTTGCAACCGACGTTGGTGATTGGGATAAGTTCAGATGGACTGTTTACGTATTCTGAACAAGAGACGTTGGCTCGTTATATACCAAATTCAAAGCTGGAGAAGATTGACTCTCCAGAGGGTCATGATGCGTTTTTATTGGAATTCGCAGCTATAAATCAATTGATTATTGAGTTTTTGAAAGCGAATTGTTCAGAGATTGCAAATAGTGAAGGTGTTGAATGGGAAGAGGAGCCAGTTACTGAAATCAAAGAGTCTGTGTTTGGTGAAGCTGAGGATGTTACTAATTGGTAGGTTTTTTTTCCCTCTTCCATAGAATAGATTTATATAAGGTGCTTCTGTGCATTTTGGTGGGCACTACTACAACCTGAATAAGAACAACATTATATACTAGTTTCACATGTAGAATATTTTTAAACAAGAAACCAAGAATCCTTCGTATCGTCATCATCATCAACTTTCAATTCACTACTTGAATCCTCACTCCCAATTTCTTTTCTAATTAGCTCCAAATCAGCAAAGCTTCCAATATCTTTCGAATTATCTTCGTCAATAATCTCTTCATCATCCTTATTTAAAACCACTCTCCGTTTCTTAACCATAATTTCTCTTGCGTACTCCAACTCCGTATAGATATCATTGATAGCAACCTTGACACCATTCTCTTTAGTGATTCTCTCGCCAATATCCTTCGCCTTCGCAATCATTCTTGAATTGGTAGTGACTTCCTTCAACGCACGACTCAAACTCTTCACGTTCAACTTCTTCAATCCTATCCCTGCACCAATGTCCTCGACTCTATTAGCATAGAAGAACTGGTCACCGAAAAATGGTTTAATGATCGTAGGTAATCCAAACCGTAATGTAGCGCCAGTGGTACCTGAGCCTCCATGATGTACAGCTGCGTCGATTTGTGGGAATAACCAATCATGAGGAATAGAACCAGAGTTGTAAATTTCTGGAGGAAGTGGAACCTCCACCTGTGAGCCCGTTGGATCATTCAACCTTTCTGACCAACCTTTATTCAAAATACAGTAAACGCCAGCGTCTTTAACTGCTTCCACAACGGCTTTTGTTAACTCCTTTGGATTTGAAACAACAATTGAACCAAACCCAATGTACACCAATTTCTTTTCAAGTTTTCTTGCAGTTTCTATAAATTCCAACAGTTTAGGATTTGGCTCATAGGTGTTTGATTCATCCAGGAACCAATACCCAGTGACTCGAACCCAATCGTTATAATCCACTGGAGGTGGCATCACAGTTGGGGAAACGTTATAAAGAAATGGGACTTTACCCTGTTGCAATAAATCAAGATTTGTCTTTGGTAACTTCAAAGTTTCAGTTCTCCATTTGTTAATCTGTGAACTTGTACCTTTCCAAAACACATTCTCAAACAGGACATGTGTCAGATAGTTATAACTTCCACCCTTTTTCTGATCAGGGACGATAAACGCATGTGGATAGGCCCTTGTTCTTGTCCAGGGCATAGTGAACGCTCTAAAATAGGGAATCTGTAATGCTTCCGCGATATGAATCCCAGCCATAGCTGAAGGTGATTCAATCAAGATATCGCAATCTTCCCGACATGCCTCCCAACTTGTCTTCAACAAATCTGTAATCCAACCTCTAAATTTCGACGAGGCTTCTTTAATCAACCCGACGTTCATAGAACCGTGTTCAACCATCAATGACATCAACTCAGTTGGATTACCGGCAATCTCTTTGAATTTCAATCCAACTCGTTCAATCCATTCCTTGAATTCAATATGGGTTATGATCGTTACTGAATGGTTCTCTTTGAGTAAACCTAAACCAAGTGCAATATAAGGTTGAACATCACCTCTGGAACCGATTGTCAACAACCCGAATTTATACGACTTGCTTGGTTTTAAGGTGGTCTTCAACAATGGATGGTCTTCAATGATGACTGGAACATCCAGTCCTGATTCGTTATATATATTTTCTTCAAACAGTCTAATCTTTGCAGTTTCTAAATCTCTGGTGGAATTAGCCAGGGTTTCATTATCATCATCATTATTATTATTATCATTATCATTACCATTATTATTATCACCAACATTATCACCATCAGTTGTTTCCATTTTATCCAACAATTTCAACATTATCAATTCACAATCATCTCTTGCCCCACTCCAGCTGAACTCCAAAAAGAGCTCCTCGTGTCCAGAGATAACCAACACTAGCCCATGATAACCAAATCTAAAACCCTTTTCTCTGTAGACGTTTTCAACATCGGAAAGCGGTAAGATCATCTTGGTGTTTGTTCCAGGTAGAAGCGATCTAAAGCAAATCTCTGTGGAGCTTAGATATATTTTCCCATATATTGGTAAATTCTTATGGAGATATGCGTAGTAAGATGAGACTAATTCATGAGAGTCTGGAAGTGAAAAATGATCTTGAAAACGTTTTGTTGCAGGCCCACGTTCTTCCAGTGGGGCAAGGAATTCATCTTGTTCTCCTAGCTGATTTGAATCCACATAGTGTCTAGGGTTGGATGCCCACATTGAAGTGGCGGATTTAAACATTTTTGGAGTTAGTTTGTTCAACGTTTGCCTTGCACTGTTCAAAGTTGATGCTGGGAACGATGAAGAAGAAGAAGAAGAAGTAACATCAGCAGCAGGTGGTTCACCCTTCGTTACAACTTTTTCGATTGTTTGCGTGGACTCATCATCATCATCATCATCAGGAATTGGTGAAGGGGTGGCGTTTCCTGATCTGAATACGTGTCTCAAAGGTGACAAAGGAGTGGATCTCGTCTTGTTCTTATTCTGGTTCTGCTTCTGTTGGTCAATTCTCAATTTTGAAGTGCTATCAATGACATCGTCAACAACGTCTGAATTCAAACTATTCTTCATAGTAGCGTCGATTGTGGAATAGGCTTGTGGACCATATTTGAAAAACATAAAGAAGTAGTCATCGTAGACGAACGATTTCAAGTTCTCGAGAACTTTCAACTTGAGAGTTTCTGTGGACTCAAAGATTTGATTTCTTTCAATCGACAAGATGTTCTGTAATGGGAACTTTATCGTAACTTCGTCACCTTCATTCTTGCTAGCGAATACATTCTTTCTCAATAGGCCAATCCATGATCTTGCTGCATGTTTGGAATCAGCTTGCAACTTGTAACTTTTGGACTCGGTTAAAATTTTGATCCAAGTGCCTTTATTTCTAAGATTGAATGAATCACCAACGATCTCTACTCTGATGACATTCTTTAGATCTATAGTCAAGGTTGGGAAATATAAATCGGTAGACTTGTTGTAAAGAGACAAGGTGTTACGTTGTAAGACGGTATAATAACGGACGAGTCTTCTTGAAGGTAGCACCTCCATTGATAAATTCCCAGTCAAGGAAGGTTTATCCTTATCAGTCTTGGGTAAGAATGCAAAAAACATCAAATGGGACGCAGTGAGGTAAAGATGACCTTGTAGCAAGACGTCCTTCAAGAGCCAACATGGGTAATCAGCAATAAATGTATCATTCTCATCAATGTTGAAGCTTTTTCTTAGCTTATCCGTCAATGCAATAGCTCTATTCTGAGCATCTTTCGAAGAAGATGAAGTGCTATTTATTTTTAGTTTCTTCTCGACAGAGAGTTCAAACAAGGTTGGATGCTTTTTGGATGGCAGAGGCGTGTTGTTGTTGGATGATGATCCAGAGTCGTCGATGTCCGGAATCTCCTCAAGATCTGAAGCATCATCATCAGAATGGTAGGTTTCGGAATCGGCATCATCCTTGTTCGGGGAGTTCTCAAGGGGTAAGTCGGAGGGCGGTAATAACGAAGCTGATACTGCTGCTGCTGTCTCTGGGCTCGTTGCAGATGGCTCTTCTTCAGGGTCTACTAGTAAGTGACCTGTGGTGATGTCATCTTGTTCACGAATGATGTTCTGGATGTTGCCGGTATACATAGTGGCTGTAGTCAACAAGCTGACAAAACTCTTTGCCATGTCTGCGGGTCTGGCGACATCAAGGTCCGCCGCGGCAGCAGCAGCATCTAACGAGGACGATGAGCAGTGAGCTGAAGGGAGACTGGGGAGACTGGGGAGACTTGGTCTAGGGATTCTCTTCTTAGAGAGCTTGGAGATGGAGGCCGCGAGAGGGTCTGTGAAGGGGGCCAGCGGGTTCAGCTGGAGCCTTGGTCTCCTGTCTTTATCCATCAGCGGTGTAGTTGTAGTTGTTGTAGGTGTTGTAGTTGTTGTTGTTGCTGTTGTTGTAGTTGGTGGTGTTGTTGCATAGCAGCGGCTACAACAGATAGAGAGTAAGAAAGGAAAGGAATTAGAGGAACGTAAAGTAAGGTTAAAGTAAAGTAAAGTATGTTAAAGTAAGTATGTGAAGTGCAAGTGCTCCGTAACCGTAGAAGGTGACAGCGGGGAATGCCGGATGCGGTATGCGGATAAGGATGTGGTATGAGCCCTGAGATTTTTGACACTTCCCCCGGGCGGTAGGGCCACTCCTGTATACGATAAGCATTATTAGTCAGCTATTAGTCAGCAGTACACGGTATATTAGTTATACAGTGTATAATGTGTAATAGCGTATAGTACATAGTGTATAGTATAGTATGTACTGTATAGAAGATAGTGTATATAGTATATAGTGTATAGTGTATAGTAGATAGTTATTACTTATTACTTCTCTTGATACTTTATTCTAAAGAGCCATTTGTTTAACCACACGGATGTATAATATTACTTCCCCTCTGAATGCTGTAGCCATCTCATTCCATCCTTCACCTCTAACTCCACCTCTTTCAACTGTCTCAACTCATAGTTCCCAAAGATGAACCCAAGAATCCCATCAATGACACCGGTGATCCCGATAAAAGTGGCGGCAAAGACCCACAGCACTGAAGACCAAGACGCCAGTGAGGAAGTGAATGAAGTGGCAACAAGCATCGCGATGACTGCCACGATAGAGACAAAGAAATGCGTTAGACGCCATTGCTTCTGCCATTTCGATGTCTTTTCATAAGTCGATATCAACGACAACAAATCCTGATGGATCTGAGCCTGATACTCTAACGGCACAGTCGCAGTCCTTACTTGAGACTGACTGGTTGTAATGTCTCTCAACTGCAAATCAACCTCATATCCAAAATGATCAGAATACGAACCAACTCCCGCAATCTCCTCAGTAAACACCACCTTCGCTTTATTAACCTTGATCAGCTTGTTATCCACCAATGCGTAGTCCAATCGACAAGCCTCCCAGGGCTCTCTATGCGCACGCCATGTGTTCAGCACCGAATCACACGTACAACCTCCAATCTCAACCTGCTCCAACGGCTCCATGCTCTTCAACACTTGTAGATCCACCATCTCGTTAACCTGCTCCCAGCTATCCACCAGCCCCGTCATCTGCGTCAACAGCTCATAGGACAACTCGCCTGGTCTTGAATTCAAATCACCAACAACAATCACCGCATGCCCCGCGTCTTTCAACACCTGTATCAACTTCGAGAAGTCCCATGCCTGCACCGTCCGATGGCACTCGTACTTCGCATCGCCCACCAATGAATACGGCGCATGCAAGTGGCTGTTCAACACAGCGACAGATTGACCGTCATTAACGTCCAGAATCGTGACAGCGATGGATTTCCCAACATACCAATCGCCTCGCCAAAAGGCAGACGGCCGCCCATTGACAGGGAACCGATACAAGAACGTGGACTTGATAGGGTGCTTAGAGAGGATGGCTAGCCCCGGGCCAGCAATGACACCAGAGGAGAACCAGCGGCGATACGGGTATGTCGAAGAGCATTGGGCAGAGATCTCTTCCCAGTCCTCGGTGCACCAGACCTCCTGGAGCGCAACGACGGTGTAGTCTGATTCTGCGAGCCTGGCAGCGATGGCCCGCAGCCGTTCCTGGCGGTGCTTGGAGACGTACTTGAGTCCCCACGTGTTGAGCGAGAGAAAGAGCATTAATTATTCTGTATTTTACTTACTTTCTTATTAATTTATTCATTAAATAAAAAAAAAGCATCTTTTTGTTTTGTTTTGTTTTGTTTGGTGATGTTTCCACTTTTGAACCAACATTTAACAACAACAACATTTAACAACAGCTTAACATCCGTTCAAATGTCAGAGATAGATCCGAAACTCCATGCGACGACGGCAAGGGTCGCACAGTACATCGCACAGCAGAAGGCCTCGCTCTTCGAGGCACGCGAACACCATAGAAACACGCTCAATTCGCTCATGGCAGATAGACACCGTCTCCAGCACGAGATCTCACAGCTCCAACAGCAGGAACAAGCACTCACACAGGGGATCCAGCACGAAGTGGCAGATGTCCAGCAGTCAGAGACGCGTGTCGGGGAGCTCTCCGAGCGAGAGGCACAACTACAGCAGGAGACACGCACGCTGCGGGATCAGGTCACTGAGATCCTGCAACAAGTGCAGACAAAGAGACACGAGTCGAGCACACTACAGCAGAGGTTCACTGCCAACAGGGACAAGGACCTGCCCGAATCGTTGATCTACGAAGAGATCCTTGGGCTCAGGATCCTTGGGGTGAAGGACGATCTGCTGCGTTTTGTATTCACAAACATCACCAACGACAACCCTGCTAAACAGCACTCCTTCCTGCTGGACGTGAGTGCGGAAGAGTACCAGGTGACAGAGACGGCACCGCCAGTGGACGCCAGGCAGCTGGCTCTGCTGGTGTCACAACTGAACAAGTCGAGGGACCTGACGCTGTTCCTCAGCCGGATCAGACACGCTTTCAAACAACAACAACAATAGACGAGCCCCTACTTCCACTCTATATATCTCTATTTTAATCAATGTATCCTCTTAATGTTTCCACGTCCTGGAAGAAGAAGTCGTAGAGGTGGAACCCAGGGATCACCGTCACGGCATGCCACACTGCGTGGGCATCAAGCTGTCCAGCGAGCCAGAAGAAATCAAACAGCTCAAAACTCATGCCAAACAAGACACTGCCAATCAGATAAAGAGGCATCACCGCCAGCTGGACACGTCCCTTTCTGTAATGCCTGTACGCCAGCAACAGCAGCAACGAGTACTGCAACAGGGCAATGAAAACGTTCGCCTGCATGTTGTACGTATATGACCAGTCCCATGTCAGTCTCCCCAAATGGTACAAGAACAGCACTGCACAAAGGGCAGTCACCCTCAACCTTGCCTGTCTGTTGTTGTGCAGGTGCCAGACACGGATGACCAAGTAGTGGAACCCAGAGAGGACAGTGAGCCCAGCAAAGTAGTAGTCGAGCTTTTCAGTCACGTCGAGGTCCCTTATATGAAACACCGTCGAGCAGACCCATGCTATCGACGTGATGATCGACACGGCGTAGATGTGGAGATACAACGCCTTGACGCCGCCTTCCTTTGTCGGTCTCGTCGCCGTGTACTTCCCCCATGCCCGCTTCGAGTTGATCCAGTGTGGAATGAAGTTAAGCACGGAGAACACAACGCTCGCGAGCTCTTGCGTCGCCAGGAGTCGCTTGAAGGGCCACTTGCCGTGGAATTGCTCCACTGGTTCACCGTGTGTCAGAAGCGCATGTGTAGCGATCTGCTGACACTGGTAGTCGCAATTGGAAGGGCAGTCCCAGGCCAGGAGACGCAGCAGTGACGGCACTTGGTAAAATTTGGTGTTGGTGAAGCCAGTGTAGCAGTGCATGTTGCAGGTGGCCAGGCAGTCTTTGAAGACAGGGAGGTTGTCTCCCGGGGACGCCCGTGCAAGTGGGAGTGGGAGAAGCACCAGCACCAGCAACGGCAGTAGCAACGGCGGCAGTGGGTTCATTTGGTGGGGTTGAGGGTGTTGAAGTTGATGGTGATGGGTTGGATTGTTTTTTCATTTGAACGGTTATCCATATGAGTACTAAATATGAGTACTCAATATGAGTACTCAATATGAGAACAATAAATCAAACATCTGCTCTGCTCTCAAATGGGTAATGACTACGTATGTGATTGAAGGAGCAACTGGTTACTAATCTACTCATACCAACGAACTCCTGTTTACGTGCTTCAACTATAGTACAAACCCACTATTATTACAACAGTTTTATACATAATCACAGGTTCTTCAGCGTATTCTCATGTCCCACTGGCCCATCCAGCATCGGCAGGTGCTCGCCAAACACACGTGGAAACCACAACGTCACCAGCACCGTCACCAGCAGCATCAACGGGAATCCTATCGCACCCTTCGTGTTCACCAGCGTCACCTCTGCTGCAACACCAACAAGTGACAATGCGACAAACATCACTACTTTACGTGTAGGCACACTCTCCAGCAGCCCATTCTCTCTCTTCTCTCGGTCGTCCCCAGTCGTCCTCGTCTTCTCCGTCAATAGGTACCGTATCCTGTTGACGATGGTGTTCCCATTCAATCCGGTGGACCCCATGATGAAGAAGAGCCCCGCGAGTACATATTGTGGGATCAACCCTAAGCACACAAGCAATGGTCCCGTCATCATACCAAACATCATCAATCCTTGCAGCGTGTTAGTAAGCCGCTGCTCAACGGCTCCCAGCACCTCGCCATCCTTGTTCTTCACAAGCAGGGACTCCGTATGCAGGGGTGCCTGTGGGATAAGTCCATTAGGGCAAGGAACACCAAGCATTGAAGAGACACCCGTTGTGACTCCCAATAGCAGGAAATCGTAGTGAAAGGCAGCAGGTTTCTTCAACTTATACTTTGAATCCTGTGCCATCAGCGATGATACTGAGTGATCAAAGTAGAAGAGAATTGTAAGGATGATACCAAACGGGAGGGCCAAAAACACATGCTGAACAGAAGTTCCAGTGACATCGATCCAGCTGTCTCTAGCCGTAGGATGGAAGGCACGGGTCACTGCAAGACGCTCGAAAGAAACGTTATGGAAGTATCCTCCAAAGTGTACCATCCCAGTGAAGAACACAACACAGGCAGGCATCGAGTAATCAACGATAAACTGGCGTACCCAATGCTTGAAATAGCGTCTCTCGTTGAACAACCCGCCAGCAACACCAACAATACCCATCGAAATCGCCAAAACACACGAGGCAAACCCACTGGCACCGTTATCATCCGGATCGAACTGCCTTGTTAATATCTGCACACCTTTGATCAAGTAAACGATATTGATGAACATTCCAAAGATATCACAGGGGAATCCCGTGACATACCTCAACAACCCAACCAAGTTCAACGCAGCCATTAAGAAATGGCACACCATGGCCCATATACCGACCCAGAACATGAATGGGAAGAATTCCACGTCTAGTGGTTTAACAATATCGTACACTGTGTAGTTGAATATTGAGATGGGCCCCGAGACACCAACAATATTCAACGGTTGACCTCCAAACACGCCAAACACGACACCTGCGATCCCTGAGGACATCAGCACTTCGTTAACACCATACGCGTTGTCCGTCCTGTCAAACATATCTTGTGCAAACGCCAGGGCTGGCAACACGTTCGTTACAAACGTGAGCAGCGTCGACGGAACGACACGGTAGTTGTATGCATCGGTCCAGTCTGAGAGATACAGAGGCAGTCTGTCTTTCAAATCGTGTATGATGCCCTGGAAGGGCCGCAGCTTCCAACGACGATGTTCACTCGAGTTGTACATGATGATAACTCGAACTTTCGTTTAATAAATTTATAAAATAAATTTATCTTCGAGTAAGGGGTGGGGTTTAGTTGGGTTCAGTGTGAAGAATAATTTTAGAATGGGGACTTATATAAGCACGTTGTGTTTATGCTTAAATAAGTGGCACACCAAAGAGAGAAGGACCTCATAAATCCACCCACGTGAGGCGTGGGAAGATCAGTGTAATAGATGTGTCAGGTGAAGTTATAGTGATATATTGCATATGGAGTGGAAGGCAAGTTAGGCATAAGGCGTACATGCTATATTCCTTGTCTTCTTTGCTTTTGAATCATTTTAATGACGCTTCATCTCCATGAACTAAACCATTGTTGAGAGGGAGAAGAAGAGGCAGGAGTGCTCTTCTTTATATATATATATATATATATAGATACAGATATATAATATACAAGTCATATACCAAGGAACCATGAGACATTTACATACTTAGTTCCAGTTAATAAAGTGGCAGACTAACTAATAAGATAGTAAATAGTAGATGCGGGGATAACAAGTCTTTAATATACCAAACAAACAAACAGCAGACTGCACAGACTCCCACAATTAGCCGCTGAACATGCTCATTTCGTTTCATTAACCAGAACTACTAACTCTCTGTACAGTTTTAAGTTAGCCGCCGTCAAAAAAATATCAGAGACGCAATTGCCGCCCAACACAAAAGTTAGAAAAGCTTAAAATTACAATCTCCAAACAAAAACAAAAACAAACAACTAAAACTGACAGTAAGAAAAAACACACTTTTTAAAGAATCAGCGCAAACGAAAAAACCACCTGACCGGAACAATGCTTCTCCGCGCGGGACTCAAGCGCTCGCTGCTCAGCCGGGCTGCCCTGTCGTCACGATCCCCACTGCACGGCAACAGCCTCTGCCTAAACCCAAGTCTAACACTAGGCACAGGCACAGGCCACCGCCGTCACTTGTCGAAACTATCACCACATGATTCCAAGGCGTCAGGATTCAGCGACATCAAACGTCTCTTCAGATTAGCAAAGCCAGAAACGAAGCCCATGATCGGCGCTTTGGGGCTCCTTGCCATTTCATCCGCCATATCGATGTCTATCCCAATGGTGATCGGCAAGTTTCTTGATTCTGGCAACGAAAGTCTCGAGACTGTTACGATCTACGGGTTGAACATGACACAGTTCTTTATCACTATCGGCGGTGTTTTCGTCATCGGTGCAATCTCTAATGCCGGGAGGGTTGTCATCTTGAGAACTGTTGGTGAGAAACTAGTTGCCAGGTTAAGAACAAGAACGTTGAAGGCGTCATTGGAGCAGGATTCGGCATTTTTGGATAACAACAGAGTTGGTGATTTGATCTCGAGGTTATCGTCAGATGCGTCTATTGTTTCAAAATCAGTGACACAGAATATCAGTGATGGGATCAAAGCAGTGTTGAGTGGAGGTGTAGGGATCACCATGATGAGTTTAGTCAGTTGGAAATTAACGTCGATAATGCTGTTGTTGGGACCGCCATTAGGTGCCATGGCGTTTGTCTACGGGAAGAGAATAAGAAACTTGTCAAGGGATTTACAAACGTCGATTGGAGATTTGACAAAAGTGGCAGAGGAGCAGTTGAATGCAACGAGAACTATCCAGGCATACGCTGGTGAACGATTAGAAGTTCGTAAATATTCACAGAATGTGCGTAATGTTTTCAAGATTGGATTCAACGAGGCAACGACATCAGGGATATTCTTTGGTGCCACTTCGTTGATTGCCAACATTGGATTGATCACATTGTTAGGGATCGGCTCCAGCATGATTAGAAATGGATCGTTGACCGTTGGTGAATTATCCTCGTTCATGATGTACGCCGTGTATACTGGTTCCTCCATGTTTGGGCTGTCTAATTTCTACTCTGAGTTGATGAAAGGTGCAGGTGCAGCCTCCAGGATCTTTGAACTGAATGATCGGAAACCATTGATTCCTGCCACGATAGGTGTGAAACCGACATTGCAAGATTTGAAATCCAGTATCAAATTCCAAGACGTGACATTCAACTACCCAACACGTCCAAACATTGCTATTTTCAACAAGCTTTCATTCACTATCCATCAAGGTGAACACATCTGTATCGTTGGTCCCTCCGGATCAGGGAAATCTACAATCACTTCATTACTGTTGAGATTCTACGACACTTCAGAAGGTTGCATCACGATCAATGACAAGGATATCAAATCGTTCAACTTGCGGTCGTTCCGGTCCCAGATCGGCTACGTGCAACAAGAACCAGCATTGTTCCCAGGTACGATTCTCGATAACATTACTTATTCAATCCCTGGATCGCCCACGTCTGAACAGATTGATACTGCATTAGCACAGGCAAACGTGACTTCATTCCTTGCTGAGTTCCCAGATGGTGCACAAACCGCAGTGGGACCTCGTGGGGCACAGTTATCCGGCGGGCAAAGACAGAGAATTGCCCTGGCTAGAGCATTGTTGTTAAACCCTCCTATTTTGATCCTTGATGAAAGTACCTCTGCGTTGGATTCTAAATCTGAGAAGGTTGTTGCAGAGACATTGGCTAGACGTGCAGATGATGGGTTGACGACGATCTCAATTGCACATCGGGTGTCTACGATAAAGCATAGTTCACGGGTGATTGTGTTGGGTAAAGAAGGTGGTGTTGTTGAGACTGGAAGTTTTGCCGAGTTGAAAGCGAACAAGGGTTCTGAGTTGAATAAGTTGTTGGCTAAGGGGGAGAGTGGTACTGGTGGAGATAACGCTGGTGGTAGAGAGATGATGATTGATGCGTTGGAGGAGTTGGAGATTGAAGAGGAGATTCTCGAGGATGTTGAGAGAGAGATAGAGAGTGGCATTAAAAGAGATCTGTCACTAGATAAATGAGGTAAGGTAGGGGTAGATAGGTAAGGTGTACATAGATATTTGAGCATACATAAACAAAACTAAAAAATAAACAACATAACAAGAACATAATAGAGCAAAGACAATAAAGAACATATAAAAACAGAAGCTACTTTTTCTATAACAAACCAAAATAATAACGCAGCAATACTCAACACGCTTCACCCAGCGCATTCAACTTGTAATGACCCGCTGCAATCCCCTCAACTTGTGCACCCACTCCAACCTGTGCTGCATCACCATCACCATCATCATCATCACTCTCCCTCGCTTGATGACGATGATGATGAATTTCCAACGCGGCAGTGTCTGGCGTATTGTACACGACAACCGGATCAAGATACGCCGCCTCCTGCTGCATATCCACCCTCAGGTTACCAAACCCACGATGTGCTGGATCCTCGCCGTACAGCCGCTCCACCGTCTCATTGAACAACTTCGCGAAATCAAACCTGTCAACGCTACTCCGTGCACTCGCCGGGTCCGCATGGTCCTCCAACAGGGATATGTCCCGCCAGTGTGCGACAACGACATCATTCGCAATGGCCGGCGTGAGGATCCTGGAGCGTGGGAGGGACGGGAGCCCAAAGAGGAGGGAGTCCCTGTTAGATCTCTCTGCAGCGAGTTTCACCGGGCGGCCATAGAGTTGGAACGCATCATAGATAGGGATGAGGAACCTGATTAGCGTTTCAAAGCTCTTGACTGAGTGATGGCGTCTAGGGATGATGTAGAGGGATGCATTCTTGTGCAACAACAACGCCTTCTCGCTCTGCTGCTTCGACGACGACATGAGCGACGACATGCTTGATATCGAGCTGCGGCCACGGCGGTGGGACTTTGTTGAGTTCGAGCGTAATCTGCCCATCCCTGTTGCTGCTGCTGTTGTTGTTGATGGAGACTCAGCAGTAGTATCAGCAGTAGTAGGGGTAGTGGGAGTAGTAGTATGGGTAGCCTCCTCGGCAACCTCGTCGTACAGCTTCACATCACCATTCAGCTGGATAATAGAGCTCTCGTCAATGAGTCCCACATGCGTAAACACGGCAAAACAGTTCTTGACATTCTCAACAGAACACAGGAGGTTCTTCCTGGCTGGCTTTGAACCAAGATAGAACTTCATACTGCCGTCATGGCGGTGACCAGCACCACCACCAACAACACCACCAACAACACCACCAACCAGACGTCTCTCGACTGGCGTCACGACACACAGGGCATTCCTCCACTCGCCGTGCAACTTGACGCTGCATTGCTCCTCGTAGACATACCTGTTCTCAGCGAGCACAACGTGGAGGTCACTGAACGCGGTGGCTTTAGAACTGAGGAGTGACGCAGTGTATGCCTCATTCAGCCTAGTGTATTCGTACTGTGCCAGTTTGATAGCGGCGAGTGCCCGCTGCCAGTCCGCCAGGTGTGTGAACTTCAAGCGGTGGGTATGTTGTTGGTGCCGTGACTGCTGTGAGACAAGGACGATAACGTGGCGCCCCTGGGACTGGGACTGGGACTGGGAGGCCTCGAGATGGATCTCAACGTCGACAATGTTGATCACGACGGGTTTCACGTGGTGTTGTTGCTCTTCTCTGAACAGGGTCAGGTTGCTGCCCTTCAAGGTGAGGTCCATGACGGAGTAGTCAATGCCCGTGTCTCTGGTCTCGGAGGTGAGGTGGGCCTCGACGCCGGTGAGGTATATTCTGGAGGCGTGGCATTTGAGCAGTGTGAGGATGGGGATGAGCTCCTGAGGCTGTTGTTGATGTTGATGTTGATGGTGTTGTTGGGTGCTGTACTGGTCGGACAGGGAGCTGCTCAGCGAGGAGGCGGAGGAGAACGGTGGTGGGGCAGAGGCGGTGGCAGTGGCGGCGGTGGACGAGGAAGAGGCAGAGGCCTCTTCCTGGCTGCTGCTGGAAGGAGCAACGCCAGCGCCAACGCCAACGCCAGGCGGAGACTGCTGCTGCTGCTGCTGCTGCTGTTTCTTCTTGAACAAGTTGATGCCCATTGAAGTAGTTGTTGTAGTGGTAGTAGTAGTTAGTTGATGATAGCTATATACTATCTACTATCTATCTACTAGTAGAGAGAGAGACAGAATGAGACAGCGAGACGAGCACTTAATATGTCTTGTGCAGCTCATCGAAGGCTGACGCACAGTTGCGCAACTGCCGGGCGGACAGGAGACCGTTACGAGCCACAACATTGCACTTTGCACTTGCGCTCATTTGTTGGTTCCTTCCTTCGTATGCGGTTACTTGTTTTGTCTTGTCTTTGTCTTGATAGTATTAGCTGCTATCTATCTATCTATATAGTTATATACTTGTTGATGATGATGATGATGAGGTAGTTACATGTTATACACCGCTTTGAACTTCGCCTTCAGCGCACTGTCAATACTGTCGCTGTTCAGCAGCTCCTTGATCGAATACACGTCAAACCGCGTCAGCCCCTGGATGACAAACTTGTTGATGCTCGTGAAGAAGGCATTGCCCTGATTGGACTCGACCCGGATAAGGACACTCTTTACCAAGACCTTGCTCAGCTTTGGCCCAATTTCAAAAAATTGTTGCTCTTGTAATTGCTCAATTGAGTACTCCATCTCGCTCACTTTGAAGTAGTCGTCCTGGTCTTGTAGTGGTAGTGTCTCCCGGTACTCACTCAGCAGTGCATTGCGCGCATTGTCATACGTGTTGATGAATAGTGACATCTTGCGTGGTGCCGACGTGAGCACTGCCCCGTTCAGCACATTACCGTGCTTGTACTCGACCCTGTTCAGGTAGATCGGTTCCAGGAACTTGATTGCCAGCCTTGTGTCGTTGACGGCACTGGACCGCCAGTATCCCTCGTTTGACGTCAGAACGATGAAGGGCGACGAGGAGTAAGGCTGCTCGAGTTGTAGTAGTTTGTCTTCGCCTTCTTCGCCTTCTTTTCCTTTGCCTTGGCCTTCTCCTTCTCCTTCTCGTTTACCGTACAGCCATTGCAGCAACCCCTTACCACCACCACCACCACCACCACCACCACCACTGCGCTTCAACTTGGGCTCAAACGTTGGCGAGGTCAAGTAGTTGATGATCCTGGCACCCGCCGTGAACAGGGCGTAGTTCACCTGCCGTGCATCCTCCTCAGCACGGTATCCGCTAGTCACGAGCCTGTCTGATACATCTTCCTTGCTGCTGCTGCTGCTGCCTGTAGTAGTAGTAGAAGCAGCATGTAGCAGCTGGTTCTTGATGTCTTGAATCAACTTGGCCTTGTTCTCCTGCAGTTGCGACGACACTAACGACAGCACCTCCTCTTTCCTCATGAACCCCATCTTCCCCTGGGCCAGCTTGTCCAGATGCCTGCTGATCAGCGCGTCGTAGTCCACTTCGAACTTCGCATTGAAGTCGACATTGTTCAGGTAGCTGTTGATGTACCGTCTCAGGAACTGCTCAAACTCAGGCAGGATCTTGACGTTGTTGTACTCGTCTAACAGGATAGGGACCTTTGCATTCACGACATCAACACCGCTCAGGTCCAACTCACGCAGTCTTCTGGCATCCCATTCGTCGACTCTCGCGTCCAGTCTCTGGAACCGCGTGTTGAACTCGTCCAGTTTCAAGTCGAGGTAGTTCTTGAAGTCGTTCAACCGGTGCTTGTTCTTCGTGTTCAGCTCGTTGATCTGCCACTGGAGGTTTGTTAAGGATGTGGACACGTCCTGGATAGTGTTGATCGACAACACCTGGCTATGGCTATGGCTCTGGCTCTGGCTCTGGCTCTGGCTTGTGGAGGCATCCCTTCTGTGTGCCACCATCGACAGCATCACCGCCAGGTTCACGAGCAGCAGTGCCAGCAGCACCGCTGCCCTGCGCCAGTGGTGCTTCACCTTGTACAGCGCTTTGAATGCCACGCGTAGTAGTTGCTCGTAGTAAGGTGGTTGTTCCTCTTCTGCTTCTGCTTCATCTTCTTCTTGTTCTTCTTCGTACACCGTGTTGTTGTTGTCAACATCGTACACCGTCTCCTTCTCACTGTCCATCTCATTGACACTCTCCTTCTCATTCAGTGCACGTCTATAGCTTGCAAACCTGCTGTTCAATGCCACGGGGTCCTGCACTCCCCTGAACTCCTGCTCGATGTCGATGTCCTTGTCGTTATCATTATCGCTGTCCAGCCCCTTCATCGTATGGCACTAGTACTACTACGACTGCTAATACTACCACTACTCTGTTCACTCTGTTTAGTTACTCTGTCAGTTGTTGTTGTTGTTGTTTATTTACTCGTTCTTCAAAACACAAATCTCGCGCTTCAGCAACGCAATGGCGTCTGCTTTGTTCAGCGTCGTGTAGTTGCCATTGCCGTTGATGTCTATTCCTACTTCCTCATCATTAGCACTATCACTACCACTGCTCACCACTGCCTCCACGAAGAACTCGTTGCCCGTGTCCAGCGGGTGCAGCACCCGTGTTGTTGTTGTTGTTGTTGTTGTTGTTGTCTCACCACCACCAGTTAGAAAGGCCAGCGCCTGCTCGTGCTTCTGCAACAGCTGTTCGCGCGTCTCTTTCGTAGTCATTGTCCTTTTCCTTTTCTTTTCTTTCTTCAACACTCTCTTTCTTTCTTTCGGCTTCTTTCTTCTTTCTTCTTTCTTCTTTCTTCTTTCAACACTTTCTTTCTTCTACTAAAATCTATCTTTTGTATTCTTTTATTTTGTTTTGCTTTGGATCTCCCTTCTCTTTATCTTTGTCTTTGTCTTTGTCTATACATTAATCTCTCTCTCTCTCTCTCTCTCTCTCTCTCTCTATACATCAACCAATCAACCAATCAACCAATCACCACAGCCAACAGGCACAGTACCCAACAACAGCACCAACATACCCGCCGCCAACAATAGGCATCGGCCACACCTGCCATGGCCTGTCCCAATCCAAAGGAATCGCAGCTGCACCGACCCACGCCCCAACAACAACACTCGTCGCTGTCTTGAAACTCACCTCGTTCAACCCAATCTTCAACACAAGCACCACAACAGGATACACCAGCAGTGACAAATGCACCGCCAGCACGTAGTTCTCCCACACTGTAAACAACGGAGCCCCAAACAACACCACCGCGACAAACACAACGACACTCAACACGAGCGTCCCAATGACACCGAATAGCAAGTTATGGTAGTCTCCACTCACGCTGAACTTTTTGACCGCTCCCTTCCCGGTCTTCTTGGTCTTGGTGCTGTACACCTGTGACAGAAGCAACGCGGTGTAGACACCCTGTGTGGCAATCAGCGCGTATATCCCCTTCATCAGTGTCGCTTCCAGCTCATGTTCGAGATCCGCCTGCGTGAACATGAAGTATACAATCAGGATTATATGCAGCGGTATGATCTTGATGCTTGGTTTGATCTTGAACAGATTATTCAAAGAATAATTAGCGGTGCTGCTGCTGAAGGAGGAATCGGTCTTTGTGTTGGAGTTGGCGTTGGTGTTCTCTGTGTCGGAAAACGACACGGACTTCTTGGATCCTCCTGTCTTAGAACCCATACCTATCTATCTAGTTCCTTCGTTCGTTCGTTCACTGTACCCGTGTTTTTCTATGAGTTTATTGTTTAGAAACACTTTGTTTGTTTTTGGTTTGTCTTAGTTTCGGATTTACGCCGGGTTTACAGATCAATCACATTACAAGCAATCTATCAATCTTTCATCTCACTGGTATTTACTCGACAGTATAATAAAGTCAATATTACCTATAACAGAAACCATCCTGCATCACCTAAACTATTCTCTGACCCGAGAACTCCGCTTTTAATAAGAACTCTACCAAAAGATTTGTAGAGTGAATTTTCAACTCAGGGCACAAAACCAAGAAATCATTTTGGCTCATATTTCAACAACGAATAACGCACTTCAACTGAGTTTAGCACCACCATGATTCTCCGATATAGCTCAATGCTATGGTGTATAGTTACACCATTCATATATCTCATGGCAAGGTAGGTACCTTGCTATAATTTGCGGTACTTGATGACTTGATGGGAATTTTAACAAAATCATTCCAAATGCACATCCAGTGATCCCGTAACAGCTAATTGACGCTAAATCTCTCTAAATATAGCTCCAATCAACTCAGATCCTCGTAATTCCCTATGAAAAGGGCTCTAAGAATAGTAACAGGGTTCGTTACCATGGCAACTTCACTCCAAAAAATTTTGACATGGGTCCCCTCCGGTTGGGGTGGTAGGCACCTTGCGGAGGCACCTACCGCTGTAGGGAGCCTCTTAGGAGGCTCCCGTTGATAGCCCACCACTTACTGCGACTCCAATCTTGGATGCCTCGTACTGGGTAAGCTATCTGAGAGAAAATAATATTTTGAAGTATTCAGAGGTCCCCCCAAAAAAAGTGCCCTAAGAATCCTTCAAAATATCAACTCTCTGTAATTAATGTCCAATGTGTGTCTTCTGCTCTGAATAGTTCCTCTAAAGTATGGATCTGAATCAACCATTCACAGTGTATGTTTTCAAAGGTGGAGCGATTTCAACAGCTTCTGGTGGAGCGTATTTTTCATTGGCGCTGAAGAGGTTGTAGCCCTTCTTGTTTCTAACCACTCTCGTTCCATTTTGTTGGAACACTTCAAGTCCTCTGTTTTCTTCAACGAGTCTGATAATTTCTGCAATCTCTGCTGATTTTGATTCTTCAGAGTTCTCAATGGTATCATGAATCACTCTTCAGTACCATGAGAGTGTGGTCCCAATCATTGAGACATCATCATCTGTAGGCCGTAGCTCCAATTTAGTAACTGAATCAAAGTGCGTCGCCCTTCAGTACACCCTGGAGGGTTGTCCTCAAAGCACATAACAATCATCGAAACACTCAACCTTGGAAAATTATTGAAATCAGAATCGAAGTAGTAATCCAGACAGCAGATATGTGTGTGACATAAAAGGTAAGTTTCAAACAGCAGATTGTGTGTG
>JAJLSD010000100.1:0-20333 GCA_030567455.1 Komagataea norvegica
TTCCTGGTGGGCGGTAGGAGAATGCAACAGCCAGAGTCACAGGAAAAATCATTAGCTGTCTCACTTTGTCTTTATCGTCAGGCGCTATGACCTTTTCGAGGAATTGGCTGAAGTACTTGATATTGTCTGAACCTGTTGCTTCACATGTGAAATCATCAATGTCTTGCTGTAAATCATCATAGAAAAAGGTAAGCATCTTTGCATATTCTGAACCTTTCGAGTGCACACTGTCCAGCGCTTGTTGAATTTCAAATGTTGAGGGGCCCTCTGGTTCTGACTCACCAGAGTACGCTCGAGTCAACACACCCAGATGATTCACATGACTAGAAGGGTATTTGGGGGAGCGAAAAAAGGCCTTGAGACGGGTGCCAGCAAAGGTTGACATGTTTCGATCAGTATCTAATCAATCCAAGAGCCATATATAATAAATAGTAACAGATCAAGTTTGAATCAGAAAATGAGAAGTAAATTCAATTCAAGAGGAGTGTGCTCCTACCAGACCTTTTTGTGTCACTCAAAATGTGGTATTCGCGGATCCTATTGTTCTGTTCAAACAACTGACCGTGAAGTGCAGTGTACACAGCTTGTAGAATGAGTAACTGATACTTGAATGGGTGCATATCTTCGGAAAACATGTGCAAGGCTTTTAGCGGCTGGCAGATGTTCAAATAATACTTTGGGGTCAAATATCATCAACGAAACCTTAACTATCGGATTTCGTTGATATGTAGCGAGTACCACTTGTCCTATGTTATGGAGGAACTTTACCTTTCAAACACATGGTTTGAGTGAGTCACAAGCTGTGGTCTTATTTTAGATTGCATCTGCTTGGGCAAACTATTACATTACCACCTCAACGTGAGATTACAATAGAAGTCAAAAGTAACTCCCTAAGCTTTCGTCAATACTGGGTGCTGGTTTTATTGTAATCAAATCCATGGACAACGCCTTTTATAAATACTGATAAATCCCTCTTCTTCAAGAGGTATAACCAAGATGTTGCATCAGCGGAGTTGTTATGCGGATAGTTTCAGATTATTTTTTCGATATCTATAATCGACACGATTGGCACTTAATGTCTTATTTCCTGGCATCAAAAAGACTGAAATGAAAATCCTGCACAAGTTAGTGAGCTGGTGATCTGCTCGCTGAGTATTCTGGTGGTCCTTTCGCAGTTTTGACCTTCAGTACCCTTAAGAGAAGAAGACTCTTTCCAAATCCCTACACTTACAAATTTATTGAACTTTCACCGATTGTTATAAGGAAGAGAAGTAACTATCTTTATTCATACCTAACACCAGCGGTACTTAATAATGATCAAAGGCCTCTTCAAAGGTTCTCTAGAATAAAATGTAGTTAAACACAATCATTTCTCCACGTTAGGGGGAAACTTTCGAAGCTAGGATGAAAAGTTCCGTAGAAACATAAACTGTTTTAACCTGTATGATCTCTTATTGTAGATGAAACATTGAGCTATAGATTAACCCGTGGATGAATTATTTAATTCATTATTACGAATAACAATTTACTAATAGAAGAAAGTCACCGGTCTCTATGACAAGTTGCGTCTTTCTACCCTTGCAGATATATTACCATTGGCGGTAGCTGCTCTGGGATTTTTCTGCAATACATTGCTTTCTACTTTATAAGTAATACATACAAAGCAAGGAGTGGAAGCATCAGCTAGCCCCAAACACGAAGTTTTACCAAACCAATAAGATATAATTGATCATGAAGAAGGATACGAATCAGAAAGATTTTGAGAATTACCATGCTGATGGTATCAAAGAAGCCTGGTTCATGGCAGTTTCTTCAAGTTCAGAGCTTTAAAGAAGTTAGACTTAAAGTTGAAACTCACAATCACAATACCAAATGATTCTTACGTAAGCCCATCGCAGGTGCAACTAACCAGCGCCCATCGAATGCTTGGATCTCCAGCATCTTCCTGGTATCCCAGGTTGTGCTTGTAGATCCCTTCTGCCTCATCGAGTGAACTACTTCATACTTCATTTACTTCACAGCTTTCCGCTTCCCGACGTTGTCAGACTCTTAAACGGCGTAATCAAGCGCGTTTCATTGGCCGCCAGCGGAGTCTCGTTCGCGAAAATGTGTCATCGCTTTCTTTTTTTTTTTTTTTTTCTGTAAATTTCACTTTCGAGAGGTCGATTTCCCGACATTAGTGGCCATTTCTCTGTATTCACGATGAGCATGGGTCGAGTATCAGTTCGTTTGTTCTCTACGAGTTCACGCTCGTATGCTGGTCAGAATCTAACTGAAAAAATTGTGCAAAAATACGCTGTGGGCCTTCCAGCGGGGAAAGTTGTCAAATCTGGAGACTATGTATCTATCAAGCCTGCACATTGTATGTCCCACGATAACTCATGGCCAGTTGCCTTGAAATTCAAAGGACTGGGTTACAAGAATGTTAAAGATAACAGACAGGTTGTGATGACGCTAGATCACGACGTTCAAAATAAATCAGAGAAGAATTTAGAGAAGTATAAAAACATCGAACAGTTTGGTAAAGAACAAGGTATTGATTTCTACCCTGCTGGGAGAGGAATTGGTCATCAAATCATGATTGAAGAAGGGTATGCATTTCCTTTGAACGTAACTGTTGCATCCGATTCACATTCGAACACATATGGTGGTATCGGTGCTCTGGGGACTCCAATTGTCAGAACTGATGCTGCTTCCATTTGGGCAACCGGTACTACTTGGTGGCAGATTCCTCCTGTGGCTAAAGTTGAGTTGAAAGGTAGACTTCCAAAAGGTGTTTCAGGTAAGGATGTTATCGTTGCGCTATGTGGTGCTTTTAACAACGATGAGGTTTTAAATCATGCCATTGAATTTACTGGTGACCATATCGATGAATTAACTGTGGACTACAGATTAACTATTGCTAATATGACTACTGAATGGGGTGCCTTGTCCGGTCTATTCCCTGTTGACAAGACTTTAATAAACTGGTATAAGGAAAGACTGAACGTTTTGCCTCAACCACATCCAAGAGTCAACGAGCAAACCGTCCAAAAATTGATTGACGAGGCCCAGGCTGCTGACTCTGATGCATACTATGCTAAGCATTTAACTTTAGATCTATCTACTTTGAGCCCCTACATCTCCGGTCCTAATTCTGTCAAAGTCTCAAACTCACTGGCTGATTTATCCAAACAGGAACTTAAAGTCAACAAGGCTTACTTAGTCTCTTGTACTAATTCTAGATTAAGTGATATCAAAGCTGCTGCAGATGTCATTAAAGGTCATAAAGTTGCACCAGGTGTTGAGTTCTACATTGCTGCTGCCTCCTCAAATGTCCAAAAGGATGCGGAAGATACCGGTGCTTGGAAGACTTTATTAGATGCAGGTGCTATCCCATTACCAGCCGGTTGTGGTCCATGTATCGGTTTAGGTGTTGGTCTATTAGAGGAAGGTGAAATTGGTATCTCTGCCACGAATAGAAACTTCAAGGGGAGAATGGGTTCGAAGGATGCCCTAGCATATTTAGCTTCACCTGAAGTTGTTGCTGCTAGTGCCGTTTTAGGTAAGATTGGTGGTCCTGAAGAGATTGACGGTTCTCCAGTGAATGGTGCACAAGGTATTGTTAAGTCAGTGGAAATTCCAAAGAAGGTTGAATCCGAAAGTGAAGGATCCGCTGGGTCAGGTGTTGAAATCTTGGATGGATTCCCTAAATCCATTGAAGGTGAATTAATTCTCTGTGATGCTGATAACATTAACACCGATGGTATCTACCCTGGTAAATATACCTATCAAGATGATGTTCCTAGGGAAAAGATGGCTGAAGTGTGTATGGAGAATTACGATTCTGAATTCGGTGCAAAGACTAAAGCTGGTGACATTATTATTTCTGGCTTCAATTTCGGTACTGGTTCATCAAGAGAACAAGCTGCCACTGCTATCTTAGCAAGAGATATGAAACTAGTCGTTGCCGGTTCATTTGGTAATATTTTCTCCAGAAACTCAATCAACAATGCGTTGCTGACTTTGGAGATCCCAGACTTAATTAATCTATTGAGAGAGAAATACAGAGAGAGTGAACCCGAACTAACCAGAAGAACTGGCTGGTTCTTGAGATGGGACGTTGAAACTGCCACTGTTACTGTTAGAGATGGTAAAGATCGTGAGATCGTGTTAAAGCAAAAAGTTGGTGAATTAGGCGCTAACTTGCAAGAAATTATTGTCAAAGGTGGTCTTGAAGGTTGGGTCAAAGCTCAATTGACCGAGTAGGTTGCCTTTGGTTAATAATGCGTACATATATATACATAAACATAATAGATCAGTATTTATTCTACAGCGATGGATCGAACTTTGTATGTTTAATTAGACTAATGTACAACATTGATTATGATAGTGAAACTATAATAGTTTTGGTAGTTCCTTCACCACATCATCGAAACTCTCACGGTATTCTTCAGCTTTACCTTCATTCTTCTTGTTTTTACCACCACCTGGGACGATCATCACAACTGATGTTGGTCTCTTGGTAGCACCAGCAGAACCCAAATCTTCCTTTGATGGAATGAAAACAAATGGGACAGCGGAGTCTTCACATAGAACTGGGATATGGGAGATGACATCTGGTGGAGAAATATCACCAGCAATGACGACAAGTCCCTTTTCACCTTTTCTCAAGGCCTTGACAACTTCCTTAACACCTCTCTTGACATGTTTAGCCTTGGATGCCTTCTTGACGGTCTTTAGCACCTTCTTGTTGAGCTTTTTTGGGGCAAGCGGCTTTGCGAACGGAAGCACGGCAGGGAGTCTCTTCTCGTAGTTGTCTTCTGTGGATTCTTCCTTCTTAGCCATCGTGTAATCTGGATATTCAATGCCGGTACGAAACAGCTAATGCGATGAGCTTCAAAAATATTCCACAAAAATACCAAAAAAATTTTCCCTTTTCGCGAAAAATGGCGAGAAATGTTTACCCGGCTTTTATTTTGGCTTCTCCGAGAGGTCGAAAACTGAAAAATTTCGAAGAAACGAACAGAAAGGTGATCTCAATTGTAGTGGAAAAGGCAGTATTACGGAATGTTCAAACGTTTTTTCTCTAGTACAGCTACTGCCCTAGGGAAACCAGGGTGCAACACTGTCAAACCAGTGCATCACACGGTTAAAATTGACAAGAACAAGCTTTCTCCACGGTTCCCAGGCTTGAAGTACGCAAAGAATGATATTAGACATCCAGGTTATAAGCCAGTAGCAACGCATCAGGATAGGCTACAAGAGTATTATGACTACAATCTACAGTCAGATCTTCTTCTCATAAACGCACATCACAACGAGAACAGAAAAAGTGGTTTGAAACAGAGAGAATGGGATGGGTCTTCACCATTTCATTTGAATAGAGGATTGAGAAAACCAAGAGGCTCAGCTGCTGAGACTCGTGATATCAAAGTCCATACTCATAAAAACATCCCAAAGATTAAAGAACTACATATCAACAGTTATGTCAACCAAGCTAAGGATAATGTCAATTTAGCCATTTCCTCCCTCGTTATGCTTCAACAAATAACAGGTGTTAAACCAAAACCTATCTACTCGAAAACCAATGTTATTCACTGGAAAGTTCGTGCCGGTTATCAAATGGGTGCCTCTGTTGTGTTGAAAGGTAGACCACTACATCAATTTTTGACCACATTGACCGAAATTGTCCTACCTAGAATCAGAGAGTACAAAGGGATCAGTAACAATTCAGGTGATAAAGGTGGTAACGTTCAGTTTGGTTTGACTCCAAATGACGTTAGATTCTTCCCTGAAATTGAAGCAAATCAAGATTTATGGCCAAAGGTTTTCGGTATGCACATAAACGTTGTCACTTCTGCTCAGACTGATTTCGAGGCAAGAACACTTTTGAGCTCATACGGATTTGCATTCACTGGTACAGAAAGAAACATCAAGCCTGAGCATGCTGAGTATTAAAAAGGAGAGCCTGGTGAATGATGACATTTGTAAATAATAATTAAACGTGTATACGATTCTGCGAATTGGTAAATAGAGGGAAAAACAAGAGACTACTACGTATTAACAATATCTAAACAAACTTTCATAACATTAAACGTATTTTCGTATCAACCTCATCTTTCTTCTATGGGGTCAATCTTAAAAAACAAACTGAAGCACGGCCGCTTTCTTAAACATGAGTGATTTGAACTTTGTTAGTCTTTCTTGCAATCGCAGCAACTCTATCACCCAAGGACAGCGCCAACCCTTGTCCCTTGGAACGTATTCTAACGTGTCCGATGACAGGACCATCAGTTTGTTTCTCAATACACAGATTGGCCAAGGCATCTTCACCAAATGAGGATTTAGAATACAAGTTAGCACTCAAAAATTGACACTCTTCACCAATGATGGCACCTGGCGTCAAACAAGCCATGTTTGTACCTTTCAACAATTCATCAAAGTATTCTTTCAACGAAGGTAATGTTGATTTGATAACTATCTTGTTCTCCCATTCGAATTCATTCCACATTGTTCTGAATTTACTTTCTGAACATTTAGAAGGTTTGATGTAGTCCATGATATCAACATGAACATCATTCAAAATGACAATCTTGCTTTCAGCACCATGAGATCCATCATAAATGATATTACCAAAGATGACACCAGTGTCAGCAGAAGTGACTTTGATTGTTGTTTGAATCTTAAAAAATCCATGAGCTGGAACGTTCTGACTAGCTGGTTTATCCAACACTTTCAAATCACCTAGAGTTGCGAATTCAACGTGTAAATTCTTCAAAGTTTCAGTGGTTTGATTGACTAGCAAGACATCCAAGATAACGTCAAACTGTTGAACTTTAACATAAGCTTCTGCATAAACAGGGTCAGAGAAACCAGTTAGTTGGACAATCTTTTTTAATCTTGATGATAAATCTTCTTCAACTTTGATACCGGTAACAGCAGTAAGGTCTTCTTCAACAGTATCAGTTTCTTCATTGATCTTACCAAACTGTCTAAATGAAATCAATTCATCAACTTGTTGTAAATTCTTTTGTAATTCATCAGCATTTTTTTGTGCTCTCTTATCATCTTCTAATTTGACTTGTTCTTTAAATGCTTCTTTTGTTGATTCTAAAAATGCAATCTCTAACAGCTTGCTCTGTTTACCTTCTGCAATGTATGAAATGGCAGTCAAAATTCTCTCTTCAGAGTCTTCATCGATCTGTTTTTTAACATATGATGTCTTAGCAACTCTCAATATACTAACCAAGATCAATAACCCTTCAGCTTTAATCGCGTTCAAGATCTTATCATCATTTGAAACTTCATCTAATCTCAATATCAACTTGACAAAAGTTGAAGCGAGAACAGCAGCGGTGTAAAACTCACCATCAATGATAAATTGACGTAATGGAGGTCTAGTGATATCTTGTTTTTTCTCCTTTTTGGAATCCAATGCTGATTCTGTGGCATAAGTACCATCTGGTAAAACAACTGGTTTAGAACCGTTCGATTGATGCGCTGATTCATCTTCAGCTTTACCATTCTCATCATCATGACCATGATGTTTTCTCTCTGATTGGATGATTGGAATTTCTCCAACACTGGAACGAATATGCTTCCAAGCGTTTTGAATGTCTTTGAATTCTAATGAATACTCACCAATAATCCACAACGCACCGCGGAAAATCTTACCAGATCTGATATTGTCTAAACTGTTCAATAGACGTTGCATGATAGAAGATCTTAAATCTGGGAATTTCTCAACAACTTCCTTGATAAAAGATAGAATTTCAGTAGCTGAATTAGTTGATAATTCCGGTAAAAAGTCTAATAATAAGTCAACAACACTTGCAGCGACTTGGGCAAAGTTGATGGCTGTCTGATGAATTGCTGAGATCAACAATTGTCTATACTCAACTGTTTTATCGGCATCTGAATTGATCGTCTTAGTTAGTTCCTTTTTGAACAATTTCAAGACTTCATCAACGTTTCTACTGGAGATTAATTCCAATGAAATCTCAATGGCCTTCTTTTTGATATCTAAATCTGGTGATGACAAGATCTTTAAGATATCCAAAACCAATTCATCCAAGACACCAGGGTTATGTTTATGAATGTCACGAATTCTTTCTAAAGCGATCAATTTAACATTGTTATCTGAGATCTTGATGGTCAATTCGATGAATTTTTTGGCTGCTAATGAAACAAAAGCTGGATTATTAGTCAATAAAATCAAGGTGTTAGCAGCTTCATAGATGACAGTGTTGGAAGTGGATGACTCCAGCAATTCAGACAGCAAGTTAATGTACCTCGTTTTCAATTCGGTTGATTTATCTTTTCTGATGAATTCAATAAAGGCGAGTTGTAATAAAGGATCAATGGTTTCTAAAGCCGAAATGTTTTCCTGAATAAATCTCAATGCAGCATTTCTATCTAAATCACCTAAACTTGTAAAGGCATTTCTTTTACAGGTTGGATCAGTCTCAACAACCAAGACATCACTGATAATCTCAGGAGCATCTGGGATCAAATGATCTGAAACCTTATAGATGGAATAAATCGCAAAGATCGCGTATTTACGAACATAAGCATGACGATGTTCCAAACACGCTCTTGCTGAAGGGACCAATTGTTCCAGTAACTCAGGCTCGTGTAATTTAGTCAAGAATCTCAAAGTATTACCTCTGATGTATTCATTTGGATGCTGCAAATCCTTCTGGATGGCGTTACAAACCAAGATCATCTCCTGTTTCAATTTCCCATCCGAGTCCAATTTGGAAACAATTTCCCAGTAGAAATACAACAGTTTTTTCAATTGCTTGTTTCTGGAAGGCATAACAAATCTGATCACATCCATGAGCAGCTCCGGCATCTGGTGGCCATCCAACATAGTGATCAAAATCTGCTTCATTGCATCGATTTTGGATTCATCTTTTGGCTTTTGCAATAGGGTTCTAAACTCAGAAACAGAGTACTTTCCGGTGGGGTTCGGGTCGTAGACCAGAGTGTAGGCAACGTCAGTCATAGTAGCAGTTACTCAACAAAAACAGAAGCAGGAAGAAAAGTCCAATTGAACAGCAAGCTCTTTGTTACGCAGCGGAATCAACTGATTGTTGTTATTTACAATAGAGTTGACGTGGTTTGTTTTTTCATTGGATTTCGGTGAATTCGCGAATTTGGTGATCTGGGCGTTGACTTCCTGTTTCGGAAGTAAATGTGTGCCATTCGGAAAGAGGTGATGCAGAGATCTGGGTTGATAAGAGCCGAGTACTAATACAACGTTCAATTGACATAAGCTAATATCTCGTCGATTGGAACAATCTAGTCTACATTATCACCAAAAAAAACTCAAGATCTTCCCAATAACTATCCTGAAATCCCATGGTAAATACTGACTCCATATAACTAATTTGACCATGCTAAATCACCGATATCAAACAACAATATTTACAAGTATGAAACTCGGAGTCAGTGCTTTGGACCAAATCATGAATCCTGCCAGGGTCCCTTGAGTTATTCAAATTTTCAACTATCAAGGTTCAGATATCAGTAAGTATTCTAATAATAATCCATTTCTACCGCCATCATGACAATATTTCCTTATGAATCTTGAGGCAATCTTAAATCAGCATATCATTCTTTCTGAATATCGCCCTACAGTAATCCACCACTACACAAACACACTGTAACTAAAACTGAAACCATTATTTATTACTGTCCTATGATAACACCACACCGCCCCGCAATCTTCCTCAGTCACTATCACTATTGTCAGGATTAACAACAAACAAAGTCATCCCACCACCACCTTGTCTGACGGATCCATTTCTTCCAAGTTGTAAAACTGGGGCAACTTCATGATTTATCAACGTACCTGTCCTATTAACACCCGAGTTGTTATTATTGTTATTATTACTAACATGTGGCAACATCAACGCAACGTGTGAGTTCCCACCGAGACTCGAACCCCCGAGTTGTGAGCCGGTGTTCAGCGTTGTGCTTGAAGAGGAACTGTTGTTGATCTCGTTTATCCTTGGTGATGTACTATTATTGAAGTTTGAAAGAGGCGAGGTGAATATCGATGAGGAGTACTGTGATGTGCCAAACCCCGCGCCACCAGCGCCTCCTAATTCTGCGGAATGCTGTCCCTTTGACAAAGATTGGTTTTCGCTGCCTGTGATAATACTAGCAGTCGCGCCTGATTCGTCAATCGAGTTTCTCAAGTTCAAAGAAGATGCTGCCCTTGAACTAGTTGTTTCATCATCGTCGACTTCAGACGCAAGTAACCTTGATTTAATCTTGCCGTGTTTCAAATCAATCTTATGAGATCTCAGTTTTTTATAACCAGGTTGTGCTGCTGCTGCTGTAGAGGAACCACCACTGGCATTTGTCTTTGATGTCGTGGAGTAATCCGTCTGTGATATACCGATAGGCAACCCCCATTTCGTGGCAGAGACCGCCGAGTTAGAAAGCTTTGTTCCAAATCGAATTAATTCAACATACGATGAGACTTGCGGCTTATGATCAACGACTTTATCTATTGTTTTCTTCCTCAATCCAATCGTTGTCTTGGATATCACTTGCTTTTTCTGTTCTGAATCGTTCACGTCAACGATACCCTCACTAGCGTCGATAGAGTCATTAATGTCGAAAGGTCCTGGATTGAAACTCGCATCTTTTGGTACACTTGGCGGTATAGTTCCAGTTCCCAGATCTTCCATATCATCATCCTCTCTGATGATCGAATTGTAGACATTTGGGACACTGATACTCACTGAAGCAGATCTAGCTACTCTTGTAGCAATGCTTGATTCATTTCCAGGAGGTGGTCTTCTTGATTTGTTCAATGGGATGTTTGGATTCGTGTAAGTCATTGGAGCGATTGGTTCATTTCTTCGATCGTAGTTTGATGTTAAGGAATTTGCTGCTGTTGTTGCTGTTGCTGTTGTTGATTGTTGCGAGGGAGATAAATGTCCTGTTTGTAGATGTTGATTTGATATTGGTGGTGGGTATGGTGGTAACGGTGACGATGACTGAACTGAAGCTTCTTGAGAGTTCAAAGATGATGACAGTTGGATATCACTCACATTGCGTGGGAATTGGGTATGATGAATATGATGATCGCTTGATTGAGATGGCGATTCAAAATTGAATTGTGCATCAATTGGTGATTTCGCAATAAAGCTCAGAATTTCCTCACTCTCATCATCATTGCGAGGTAAAAGAGATTTTTGCTGTTGATTAATGCGGATATCTTGAGGATACTCCTTATTGAAAAACTGCTCTTCACGATTGGCGATATCGAAGGAATTCGTTGAACTTTGATCATCATCATTACTGCGGTAATTTCCATCGTTAACAACATGGAATGTAGTGTGAGCATTCTGAGTGCCCTCGGTGTCTATTCCACGCTGCTCATCATCATCGTCGAAATCAAAGTCATTATTGGTGACACGAAGCTGAGGAGAACGCTGATACATGTCACCACCACGGCCGCCAATAATATCATTGTCATTGTCATCATTCACGACATGCAAGCCGGATCGTTGCGCTGGCACGTATTGTTGTTCAGGGAAGCTGAAACCATGGTTTAACTCAACAGGGCTGTTATTACCTAATTCAGAACTCAAATCTTTTATGGAGTTGGATCTGACTAGCCCAGCACTATGAATGGAAGAAGAGTCTTCAGCTTCAGAGATGAAACCATTGGCAGTTCCGTGTTCTCTTTCTTCATCAGTGCCATCTCCTTGACGTGATGGCTGTGGCTGTGATGCAGTAGTATCGTAATTAACTTCGGCACCAACTGAAGAGACTGAGATCAACCTATTGTGATCCATCGTTGGATTATAGATAGAATCATCAAAATCTAGATTCTTATCCACTTTCTCCTCCTCGGCATCTGAATCAGAAGTGTCTTTGAACAACCCAGTATAACTCCTCTGCTCGTTAGGAAAGGTTTGTGTATTCTCAGTAACAGGAAAAGAGTTTTTCTCTTCAGATGTTGGTTGACTAGTAGTATCTCTCAAATCATCTTCACTAAAGTTTGTTATCTTCAACCTCCTCACTCCACGCTCTGCATCGTCATCACCATCACCATTGCAATAAAACTGGTTTCTCAACGGTGAAACAGGCGTGACTTCAGCACTGTCCTCGCCCGCATACGCAAACCTCCCGTGGGCATCACTTTCACCGTCATCTTCAGAACCGCTTTCATTCGGATGGAAGCCCGGTTCAAACTGTTGGATATCCCTCATGATCTCATCAGAGAGTGACAGTTTGTTCTTCTGGTGTCCCTGAGCAGAGACCTCTCCTCCTTCATAAACAGAAGTGTCAACATCGACAGTGATGGCACTAGGTGTCTTCTTATGCACATTCAGAGGCTTAATCACGACAAAGGAGCTCTGGCTTCTGTTGAAGGACTCCCTGGATTCATCCTGCATCGAGAATAATGATTGCTCACTTGCGTCAAAGAACGGTTGGGATTGCACACTGTTGGGTATTGAGTCATGATGTGTTAGGCCCGGTGGATGAATGAGGCTGTTGTTTGACCGCGAGCCTGAAGCGGTGGTAGTGGAATCAGTGCCGTAGTGTTGGAACAGTGGAGGCGCTGGCGGTTGTGTGTTGAAGGAGCCGGGTATGTTCAGGTGGCTTGTTGGAGAGTCTGCTTGTCCTTCACTGTACTCTGATTTCTGGTCCTGTTGAATGGACTCAGATATTGAATCGAGTGACTCTGTGTGTGATAAGTGCGGTGGTTTCTCTAGGAGTTTCCCAGGTGGTGGTGGTGGTGGTGGAGATACTTCAGTTTGTAAAGAGTTCTGGTTTGAGTCCTTCACGAGCTCTGCTGTAGGTTCTGACTTTGGTTCTGATTTTGGTTCCAGAGTCGGTGGTTTTCTTCTGAAGGCAGTGTTGGTTCTTGCATCAGCCATCGACACGGTTCTCCCCTGGATCGTGACTGGAGGAGCGAACTTCAGTGTGTTGTAGTCTGGAACAGGAGGAACATCGACTGTTACCTCGAGAGATTTGCCTATAGCGTCATGTCCGTCATCCGCCATCAGCCCGCCGTACGTCTTGTTCTTAGTCTGCTTCACATGCTTCACCTGCACTGGCGGTGGTGGTGTTTTCTTCTCTATAGCAGCAGCCTTCACAGTGACTGGCTTGGGTGTTGCTGCAGCCGCTGTTGCTGTTGCTGTTGCTGTTGCTGTTGTTGCTGTTGTTTGAGATGATGTTGATGTTGATTGGGATGCAGGTACCGCTGGAGATTGCCAGGGCGCCTTCTTCCTGTTGACCACCTCGAACTTGCCCTGCTCCGTGTTATGCTTGGAGCCTGACCCCAGGTGGAAGGGGAACAGCATCGAGCGTCTCTTGTCCGCCATCTTGGGTGCCGTTGTGCTAGTTTACTGCTTTACTGCTTTACTTTACTACTTACTTAGTTGGATGGGAGGGTTTACTTTTTATTCGTTGCTTATACGCTGGCGCTGGCACTGGCGCTGGTGGCCGCCGCGAACTTAGGCAGAGATTTAGCGAGGAGCGCGGCGTTGTGGGCGGAGGCGCCGCTGCCCGCGTCTAGGCGGACGCCCGTCAGCGGGACGTGGAGCAGCCAGGAGGGCTTCTTCTCCGCCGTCGAGGCCGTCGAGCGACTCTCTAGAAGCACTCTGTGCAGTTCTTTGGCGACAGTTGGGAGTGTGCCTCGCAGCAGGGCGCCACTTGCTAGCTCTAGAGCGTATGTTGCGTCCTGAGGGATAGACGCTGGCGGTGTGTCTGTGTTGAGCGATCGTAGATGGACCAGTATGTGCAGTGCAGCGGTGATGATGGACGCTGGTGTGCGAGCCTCGAGAGTGACGACTCTGTTGACGGAGCCCTGTACTCTATCTGATGCTGTGAGGGTCACTGTGCTGGTGGCTAGAGACAGCGACTTGATGATGGAGGTCTCTGTGAGGGAGAACACGAGACCGATGGACATGGACTGTGAGGGGTGGTCTGTGCTTGCAGGCTTGGTGTCGGAGGGCAGCTGCTTGACGATGGCATGGATGCGTGCAGCGAGTGTCTGTGGAGCCCTCCGCGTGCTGGTCGTGGTCGTGGTCTGGGTGGTCGTGTTCGTGGACGCAGCGGACACAGCAGCACGGCCACGGGGACGGTACTGGCGCTTGCTGGCAACAGGAGCAGGGTCTAGTGAACGTTTGGGCATGGCTTGGATAGTGGATAGTGTGCTGTGTGTGTGCCGTGAGAAGAAGAAGAAGAAGAAGACGATATATATAGTTAGTAGTAACTCTCTTTTAAAGGCTTTAAAGAAAGTGGTTAGTGTGTGGTTACGCAGCGCTGGCGGAATCAACATCTCTGTTTAAATTTAATTCATTTGCGACTCGTCTGTTTGTACTTGCAGAGGAAGGTAACCACTCTTTGTCTGCTTGCTTGCTGGTTGTGTGCTGCAGGATGCGTTTCAGTCCATACAGAGACCCCTACGTGCCGGATCTCGCGTCGTCGCCGTCCTCATCTGACGAGGAGGAGGAGAATGATGACGCCCAGGATTCATTCATTGAGAAGAGCGCAGCAGCATCATGCTCTCCCTTTATCTCATCACCGTTGCGATCAATGCTTGATTCGACGCCGTCTAAACCCAACAGAGCTGATGTCGGACCATTGAGGAGGACGGTGAAGACAGCCGCCAAGAAACGTTACAGTAACGTGCTGTATTCGTCACCACTGCGCCATGAATCACCGGCTGTTTTGACGGTTGGGAATGGTCTTGATGACAGTGATGCTGATGCTGAGGAGTGCGATGACCGTGCTTCTGATTTGACTGACTTGTTGTCGGATCTGGAGATCAAGGAACGGATTGGCTTGATTTCTTCTTCGTCGCCAGGAGAGCGTAAATGGAAGAGGGCTGTTAGAATGCCCGTGGTTGATGCTGAAGCGAGACATGACACTACACCTGTCAAGAAGAGCGCTGTACATGAACATGTGAAAAATGATGAAGGGCTAAAGGTTAAGAATATGGAGAACTTTGTTATTGATGCGCTGGAGTCTAGACTTGGTGAGAGAACGAAGCTGGTTGAAGAGACGATCGAGCACCTTAAACGGGAAAGGGTTAGAATTGAAAGAGAAAGAGAGGCAGAACAGGACAGATTGAGGAAGGAAGAGGAGGAACGACTGAGAAAGGCAGAAGAGAAGAGGAAACAGGAAGAGGAGCAACTGAAGAAGGAAGCAGAGATGAAAAGATTGAAACAGGAAGAGGAGGAGAAGATCAAAGCTAAGAAGCAAGCGGAAGCTGATGAACTACTGAAGAAACAAAAAGCTGCAGAGGCACTGCAACTACAAAAGGCGAAAGAAGCTGCATCAACGAAGCAGACGAAAGGTGTGACGAACTTCAACGTGATCCTAACCAAATTTCACACCTATAAGGCCAAGATTTCAGACATCAAGGCGAACATACTCACACCAGTCAATGCAGACAAGTCGTTGAAATCCATAATTAGTCAACACAAGCGGAAGATCAACCCTAAATTCGGTCAGTTGACAAACTCCAACACACAACTCACAAAGATCACCAACGAACTGACGGCTCTCATCAATCAGACTAAAGCCACTGATCTCGCATACAAATGGATCCTAAACTTTGTCTCCAAGGCTATTGTCTCACAGGCAGAAACTGAAGTCAGAGCCAAGCCGTCCTCCTCAATCCCACTCGCGAAACTCACGCTGAACCTACTTTGTGAATTCCCTGAATTGAAAGAGTATCTACTTGCCCGATTCATCAAGAAATGCCCCTACATAATCGGCCACTGTGTCCCATTGACGAACGAGAACGAGGATGCTAGTTTCAGAGAGATGGCATGGCGCAAGCATGACGATTCCTGGGAGTCACAAGTCTCATACGACGAACGTATGGGCGGCATTGCAACCTTGTTCTGTGTGATAACGAGACTTCCTATCGATCAACGATACTTCTCCACGATGAAGCATCCACTACCGATAAGCAACGCATGGGTGTTCATTGCCCGGATGCTGAACACGCCAAGGCAGCGACTCACATCAACACATTTCATGGTGGCTAGTGCCTGGTGGGAGGCATGCGCGAGAGAGGTGCTACTAAATACAGGTGCACAGGGTCGGAAACTCTTGTTTGCCGTGTCGCACGACTGGTGTGCCCTGGTGAGTGACGAGAAGGGCAAGTATCCTGCGTCGAACACCCTCCAGACGCTGGGCGAGGACTGGCAGAAAGAGGGCCGTGTGCAGGGGCTCCCAGATATGGAGCCATGAGGGCAAATATTTAGAAGCATCATAGACTAAGCCTAATAATAATAATAATAACAATAATGATATTAACAATGATTGTAGTGGACACATCTATGCATGTTTACTATTCCCGAAACGGCAGGGTTATGCTGCCCGGTGCCCCCATTTCCTGACAAACGCTCCACAGTAAAGTAATAATAGCCGTTTTATCAACCATTATCTCTCTGTTACATAACTTCTTTTTCTTTTGTCGCATTTTACAACCTTTGGTTCAGAAAGTAGTAGGTAATGACGAGACCAAAGACGGACATCCCTCAGCGTCCACAGCCACCATTCCCTATCACTGCCAAAGAGATCCCTATCGTATCCGGGTTCGGCAGGGGATCATCCGAGTTAGGCATTCCCACCGCCAACGTCCCCATCGCACAACTTCCTGAAGCACTGATAAATCTCGAGCAGGGTGTGTATTTCGGATATGCGAAGCTCCATCGATCGAAGGAGAACAACAACAACAACCTTGCGCCTAGCACACAGCTGCGCAAGGACGGCGAGGAGGTGAGTTACAGCTATGGCATGAGTTTAAAGGACGATGAAGTCGATGTTGTGTTCCCGCAAGTGATGTCGATTGGATGGAATCCATTCTATGGAAATAAAGAAAAGGCGGTCGAGTTGCATATAGTGCATCGATTCAGTGATACGTTTTACGGTGCCAAGGTTAGCTTTAATGTGTTGGGATATATCCGCCCAGAGTTGAACTATACTTCGAAAGAGGCACTGATTAAGGATATTGAGAAGGACATTGAGATTGGTATCAGTGTGTTGGAGGGCGAGGGATATAGAGTATTTAGAGATTTGTGAATGATCCGTTTGGAGATGGATGCATTAAAATGGTTACAGTTTAGAAAGTCATTGCAGTAGTTTATATATATGTTCTATACCCTTTGTCTAATAGTTGTTTGTTTGTTTCTTGGCTAGATGTCCTTCTTCTTATCGTCTCTTGAGTTGGTGCCCGAGAATATGTCTGCCAGAGTGGCATATGCCACCACGATCATTCTCCAAAACCAGTAGACGTTCAATACGTTCAGCACTAGGTTCCCAAACATGATAATCAAGGCATTTAAAGGTTCAAACCGCTCGTCGTTTCTCACCACGTAGAAATCCGTGAATAACTTCGCAGCTTGGTACCATCCATAGCAGATTCTCACTGTGAAGAAGATCAGTATCAAGATGGCATTGTTGATCAACTGGGCAGTGGAGGATGCAAATCCAGGAATCTTCAAGGCAAACCATCTAAAGTTCAAAAACGGTGTCGAGATTTCAAAAAGAATAAACACAGGAGCGTAAAACTGGATGAACGAATTCAAACCAATGTAGAATACCATGGCACTCATGACACCATGGATCAAGAACCCAAGACCAAAATACGACACGTAAACTAGTGAAACCAACGTGTCCCACATAAAGTAACCCAGTGCAAGAGTCGCTATAAAGGCATGGTATTCTGCCGCACCAAACACACGTGTCTCTGACGTGCTCGAAAGCTTAAGAAACTCCTGCCAGTCCACATCAAGCTTCTTCGTTGCGAAATGAGGTGCAGTTGGATCGATGAAGCACGGAATGCACAACAATAAGATAACGAAAGATTGGATCATGGACACGATATGCACATGGAAGTCAATCTTAGTCTTCTTTGACAGTCTTTCAAACACACGCGGGAACAGCAATGGCGAAATGAAGGATGACACCGTGAAGATGGCTTGATAGCCTAATATCGTAGCTATCAGTAAATGGAGATGCGCCTGGACCGCGGCCGGAACGTGTGGGTTGACGAAGGGTGCAATGTACTCGTCGACCAGTGGAAGACGCAGGGCAGGGAGCGGGTGCTTATGCTGCGGCGTGGAGAGGAAGTCATATAGGCTGCTCATGGTGGCAAGGGCGTAGCCAATGGATCCGGGTTCGTGGTGGTGGTTGAGAGAGGAAGAAGAAGAATAATACGGTAGTTATTTGTTAGTTATTTTGTTTTTGTTTTGAAATCGGCGGAATTCCATGCGAGAAGTTGGTTTGTTGGAGAGAGAGAGAGTAGGTAGGACTGCGGTGCTGTTAATGGGGAGGTGGTGGGGAGGGGCTGGTGCTGGTTCGTCACAGTGAGAAGCAGCACACAGTTGGATGAGACCACCTCAGAGAGTACAGGTGGAGTCCTTCTGAGTATCGCTGCCGAGAAGCGCCTGAAGACCTAGATTCCTGTGAACTTCATCGAAAGTAAGTGATGTCATGTTTAGTAGTAGTACCACATGAGATTAAGAATCAGTGGGTGTTACAACACAGCTCATTAAGAAATTACCTTGTAGCTGGAGAAGTAATTTCAAAGAACAATGTAATTTTATATGTGATTCATTTCAGTCAAACAGGCGTAAACATGGTGTTGAGTAGAGTGGAATAAAGGGCAGTCTGAAAGATTGAGAACTCTACAGTATTGTCTCTAGTATGTATGTTTAATACATGGCTCCGAAATAGACAGAAAACATTCAGGGATGGCTAGCCATTCTCTCGAAGTGTCTCCATAGCAGAGGTATCAGTGCGACTACTGATGTTAAAAAGTTGCATTTAGGTGCCCTTTATTGAAGATACACACGCCATTTCTATTGAACCAGGAAGAGCCATCCTTATGAGGAATAACCCCCTCATCTAAATGTGTGTGGTTTCAAGATTGCACGATTGACCCCAACATGGCATTAATCAAAGCTAATTTTGGGAGATTTTGTGTAATTATTCCTTGCTGCTCAAGATTCTACCATGATTATATATCAAAAACAATAGATGGCTATTTTTTGGAGCAAAACATAACCCTGGTAAGGATTACAAGTAAGACAAACGAAGGTGAAATGAACAGTGAATAATTTCAAAACCACGCAGACTTTACGCTGAGACTGGCTTCAAAAAAGATTCGGTCTGTAATACACTACAAGAAATCTCTCATCAATCTGATTGCTATTACCTGTTTAAGAGGTAACTAAATGCAATCTGGCTACCATATATAGTGCCACTGTTGTGGAACCACTTCTGGTTTTAACTATTATCCTCTCGTTGTAGCTCGATTAGATCGTTTGATACGTTCTCTATCCCCATGACATCATCGTACCACGCTTCACAAGTGGCCACTCAGGGAATACTCAAAGATTACATGTAGCAGGGGAGTAAAAAGAATATTGATCGAGTTCGCTTGTATTTGTAGGGAACCGCCGCACCCTGTAAATGAATGTCAATTCTGGCCACTCTGGAACATGAGCACAAATAATAATACAAGATTCGGCTTAGAAGGTATAGAGAGCTACATATATGTAGGTTTACCAGAGCTTTCACTTTGTTAGATTAACTTTAGGATGCCAGAATATGATGATTAATCGGAATTTCAATAGAGTTAAAAACTAACTGCCAATGAGAAGAATAATTAGCAAAAAAATAATAAGAAGAAATAAAGAAATAGTGAGAAAATGATAGCAGAATTGAACATATAAGAAAAAGGATATCAGAAAATAGGTATCAATGCGTACTAAAACAACCAATATTTGAATACAATTGCACTTTTGAGAGGACAGAAGTGTATATGACAGGCATTACATAACTCACGTTCTTTTGACACAAAAAGGTCTGGTAGGAGCACACACCCATTGTATTGGATTGACTTCTCATTTGATTCACCACTTGATCTGTTACTATTTATTACATATGGCTCTTGGATTGATGAGATACTGATAGAAACATGTCAACTTGCCTCCATCTCAGGGCCTTTTTGCACTCCCGCAGATACCCTTCTAGTCTTGTGAATCATCTGGATGTATTGACTCGAGCGTACTCTGGTGCGTCGGAACCAGAGGGCAGCTCAACATTTGAAATTCAACAAGCGCTGGACAGTGTGCACTCGAAAGGTTCAGAATATGCAAAGTGGCTTACCTTTTTCTATTTTGATTTAGAACAAGACATTGATGATTTCAAATCTGAAGCAACAGGTTCAGACAAAATCTACTTCAACCAATTCCTCAAAACAGTCATAGAGCCTGACAATAAAGACAAAGTGAGACAGCTAATGATTTTTCCTGTGACTCTGGCTGTTGCATTCTCCTACCGCCCACCAGGAA
>JAJLSD010000101.1:0-19753 GCA_030567455.1 Komagataea norvegica
CAGCAGGAAAACTTCCCATGAGTGATAAATTGATCTGTTGGCTACGGGCAGTCCCTGAGCACTCTTTCAGGTTTTTTTGATCGGTTGGTTGCATGAATGGTGAGCGTACAGTAACAGCCATTTTACCACAATATCAACGAAAAAGAAAGAGAAAGGAGATGGACAGTAGAACGTGGATACTGAAGGGATACCGAATATACAGGTCATGATCTGCGTGACTGAAGGAGATCACTCAAATATTAACTGTATCGGTTCAATTTTGTCTGCCTCGCCAGATGTAGAAATCGTGTTAGAATGTATCTAGAGATAGAATTACTGGCCAGTTGAAATGAAACAAAAGGCTACAAAGAAAGTCTATATAAGGGGCCCAAATTCCCTTTTTATTTTGATTTTTAACGAATGGTGTGAAGAGCTCGAAACAGCTTCCTCAGGGTATATGGCTTACTTCGTTTGGCGCGGAATGATTCTGATTAGTTCTTTTTTCACTTCTACTTTGCTGGCTAATAGCTGTCTTATACACCTTCTGGCTATGACATAGCATAAATTTTGCTAAGTTTTTTATTGAGATATCTACTGAAGAAGTCAATTCTTACATATACCGCTAGCCAAATACTCTACTTGATTCATTCTATGAACTTTGTCTGTAACGTTGAAAACATGATGCGTAAGCACTCTTAACAGTTGTCATTTTCACACACCTTTAGGAAGGGTTCTAAATATAAAATTGATCTGATCAAATGATATCGCGAGAGGTGTCTCCCTGTCAACGCAAGGCCTTGATGGATCTACTGATGTATCAGTCGCATTTATTTGACATAAAGAAGTTCTATCAAGCTGTGGCGCATAATAAATCAGAAATCCAAGAGCATCAACATCAAAACCATCTTTTGATATTAGCCCTACTCGAGACTTTAGTGAGAAAACAAAAAATTCGGTTACTTCACAATAGTTTTGGCAGTTAGTATCAGTGATATAACACCTACAACTGCCCTCAGTGAGAACTTTGAAAGTATGAAATATCATAATGTTTATACCTGAAGCAAATCAGTTTTTAAAAAATCTCAAGACATCAATACATGACTCCCGATATTGACCACTTCAGCAGGTAAGCCCTGCTCCTCAGAATAGGAGAGAATGATCCTATTGGCTTGGAAGTTTTGCTCATTGATCACCACTGAATCAATGAAGTGATTTGCCCGTGTTTCATCAATGGCACCATTGGCAAGCAACTCCAAGAGGTGTTCCCTGATATGCTCAAACTTATGATGTCCGAACTCAAAGCCCTTATTGACCGCAACAGATTCATTCAATGATTTTCCTGATTCACGTCTCACCAGTGTCCCATTGACAGCTTCCGCCAACTCATCAACTTTCAGCTTTGGGAATGGTGATCTCAACTCAGCTGCAAAATTTTGGTATGCGGACCCAAACCCGTAATTCCCAAACGGAGTGAGCGTGTATGTCAATGAACCATTATGATAGCTCTCTAGTACAAAAACCTCCTTCTCGTTCAAGAATATAGTGGCGCCGTAAATTGCAGTGATGTTAACATCAAACGTGAAATTCCTTGATTCTCCAACAGGCTGAGTTGCTAGTGAAAGAACCAAAGGGTGCATTTTTGTCGCGCTCAGCTTGTTAATTACTTCATCCTGGTAATGAATCTCAGACTTTGCATTCGACGAAACCAATGAAGACAAGAACTGAACATTTCCAAACTCGTATACTGTTGAAAGTTTGTGAATCTGGCCTCTGAAGTGGTATGGAATATCAAAGGGAATTGCGTCCCTTTAAATAAAGTAATAGTGACATTACTCCGGACTTCAGCAGTTTGGTTAGCCAACTCAGTCTCATATAAGTTATCAGGGTCTGTAGAGATCCCAAACGATCCAAAATAGGTTGAATTATCAAACTTCTGAATCTCTCCAAAACTGCTTTCAATATTGGAAAATGTAGCAAACTGGCACCAACAATCCAATTATCTCCAATCTTTAAAGGTTCAAATCCCTGTCCGTTGGAAACCTCAACTCTCAACCGTTCACCTTTCCCATGCCATAAACCACGAAGAAACTCAGTAATATCAATCTCTAACGGTTCAATGTCAAACGCACTAATACCAATAATTGGCCTCCATAACGCAGGTCGGATCCCAACAGAATAAATCACCTAAATAAAAATCCGATTAAAACACAACAGAAACTAGCAAATGGCCCCCTTTCAGCATGGCGAGCAACCCGGTGACATTTACTATCCCTGATAACAGATACGATGGAACTAACTACCGCACAACCTCCTGATGCACAATGGAAACAACCTAATGCATGATCATGTTAGCACTTGAAGAGCCTAAAAAATCGCTCCGCGAATCGCCGACCGTTGGGAAAAAAAGAAATTGTCACACGGAAAAATAAAACTGAGTGAACCGATTACCAACTCACACCTTTTGGCAAACCACCATCGATCAGCAAGAACTGTGTGAGACTGCCGCCGCTCTCACACAAAGCCATCAACCCATTTTTTTCTCATTTACGAGGCTTGCTCTGACACTACACACTCTCAGCAAATCTCTTTTCGTTTCCCACTTAAAGGCCTGCTGATTTACAGTCCACAAACACACTTTTGACCCTCCCTAATTGTCCTTATCACCTTTCCCTGTATCATTTATCACCATGTCCCAGGTGTTTTACCTAGATACCTCTAGCCCGGAACCACAATACAACGAGAACACTCGACTCTTCCAGCTGTCACTGACCGCGTGTCATGTCCAGCCCTTTCGGAAACTTAGCAGCTTGATTGAATATGTCTCCGTGAATGGTGCCTCTGAACTGGACTTGGATTATCCTACTGTTGTTATCATCAATGAAGATGTGATCTCCTCGTCAACACCCACAGATCAGATACCTGCGGGTGCATCGATTTCGAAACTTAACTCACTAAGTTTTGAGGATAATGAGATTCTCCTACATCATCTCTATAAACATTTGAACATCATTACCTTCAGACTATCAGAATTCAGCTTTACAAGAGTTAACCAGGAGATAGAAGACCTCCATAAAATCTTGAAGAATAGAATGGTTAGAATGAAATCATGGGTCGGTTTGAATAATCACAATTCTAAGAACTGCCCATGTTTACACAGCATGACCAACTGTTTGAATATTATACTACAGGGCGATCACAACGAAAGCATCAAATTAAGAGAATTTGTCACGTTGATCAACAAAGAAGTTAGCTTCTTCTCACTGCTAACAATTCCAAAACCACACGATTTCTACAAGTATTGTATTGGTAACTGGGGGTTTATCGCTCATGAATTAACATGTGATGAATTAATCTTTTGTGCCTTTTTAATCTTTCAACATGCATTTTCAATACTGGACAGTTATGATCCTTTGATCTTATCAGACAATGACATCCTAAGTTTTCTATTTAGTTTGAGAGACTCTTATCGTGGTGGTAACTCCTTCCATAACTTCAGACATGCAGTTGATGTTCTTCAGGCAACTTTCTATTTTTTGCTCCGAATTCGTGCATTGCCAACATTCGCTGAATATACCACAAACTTACATATTCATCCCTCCGCACAGTTCAGTGCCAAAGAGAAATACCCTGACGTGAGACCGTTTGACTACGAGAACTCGTTACTACATCCTATTCAAAGTTTGGCATTGCTAGTATCCAGTGCCGGTCACGACGTTGGCCATCCTGGCTTGAATAATCCTTTCTTGATCAACAATAAATCTCCAATTGCCAAGATATACTCGAATCGATCAGTATTAGAGAATTATCATTCAACTATATTTCAAAACATTTTGACTAATCATTGGCCAATCTTCTTGGATAATGCTAACACAAATGATGCCCAAAATGCATTAAACACCAAAGTAATGCAAGTGGACAGTATAATCGCCACTGATATGGCAAATCATGTTGAATATATTCTGAAGGTTGAAGAGATTTCTAATATCTTATCGAACGAAACATTGAGGTTACAAATCAAGAACAATTTGAAGCAGACGAACATTATACTTTCGTTGATCATCAAATGTGCAGACATCTCCAATGTTGCAAGGCCCTTATTGATATCTGCCAAATGGGCTACTTTTCTCGCTAGAGAATTTGGTGAAATTGCCCAGTTAGGTGAACATTTACAAACGGGGAGCAACATTGATGATATTGTTGACCCTCGCAAGGCTGCATATTTCCCATCAACGATAGTTGACGCATTAGTTGATAATCCTTTGTTGTATAAAGGACAGTTATTTTTCATCGATCAATTTGCTGATTCCCTATTCAAAGAAGTTGCTACAGTCTTGCCAGAATTAACATTCTCTGCTCAAATCGTTTTCGATAACAAAGCATTCTGGCAGAAAGTTGAGAACGGGGAAGATATATCGAGCTATACAAGACACTAGAAGGATTCACTTTCCAGGCTCCAATTGCATTTACATAACATTTAGATTCACTATTAACAAAACATCTTCAAGATTTATACAATAATTAATAGTGAAATGGCTATTCATTGACAAAAGCGTAGCAACGAACCATTATATTTGAATGATGAAACAAATCGTATTATTGAGAAAGTATTACATCATCTTTCTTCTCATCTCAACAACGTTCCTCTTCACTCTTTAATTGACCCAGCCTCGTAGGCATCCCTAACTACATCAAAAGCCTTCAATAACTTTCCTCTAGCACCCAACGCACTGACCCCACGGTCCTCGAGCTCCTTATCGCTTAAATATATCAGCTCCTTCCATGGGATATCCTGCAAAACATTGGTATATTTATGCAACCGTAATGATTTCAACCAAGCTGAGATATCGTTCAATAGTTTCGGATTAGTGATCTGCTTAGGATTTATAGCCGGAGTTTTTGGCGTTTGGTTGATGCTCAAATTGCTATTGTTGCTGGATTGTGCTTTATGCGGCGTTCTGAATTCATTTGAGTTATCTAACTTCGAAGCAGCATTCAAAGATGCAAGTCTCGCTAACGCATCAGGATCATTTGAATTAGTACCTGAAACATTGTTGATTTTTGCTCTCTGTTGTAGTTGCTGTTGCTGTTGTTGTTGTTGTTGTGATTGAGCCTGTGCGTGCTGTGGAGATAGCAATGATTGTGGGTGAGGTTGCTGTTGTTGTTGCTGTTTGATGGTTTTAGCACCTGAAGAATTGGATAATGTGTCATAGTAATGAATTCTTTGTAATGGGGGAACAGAAGAAGAATTTCTGATGTTTAACTCATCATGAATACCGTAAACGTTCTGAGTATGATAACCATGAGGAGCATTAGAAGCTCTACCCCTCTCATCCTGTGTAAATGGCACAATTCTTTTTTTTCCTGAGTCTAATTGGACTCTGGAATTGATGGTGGATAACGCAGACAATTTCAACGCATTAGCATTACTAAAGTCGTTGTAATTTAATGTAGATTGCGTTAGCTGTTGGGCAAGATTGGTGATGTCATATGAATTATTGCCATTTTGTTTATTAGAATCAAACTGTTGTGAATTCTCTTCATCAAATCTATTAGAGGACCTGCTCTTTGATGGAGTTTTATTAGCTTCATAAGATTGTTGAGATTGTTGTTGTTGTTCTGCCTGTTGGTTTCTCAAGAGTCTAGAATGATAAGGGTCTGCAGATCTTGGTCTGTTCAGTCCAACATCCTGCAGCAAGGCGCTTCTATCAAATGATGTAAAATTTGGTGACAAAACACGTTGTAAATTATTAGCTGTTGAAATAGCTGGCTGAGACTGGTTGGAATTCTTGTTACCGGTACCATTCAAGACTGAATCCAGCGTAGCTTGCTCGTTATTATTCATTTGGTATATCGGTTGAGGTGAAACAATCTTAGAGCTTCCACCAGCAGAAACCTGATCATTGCTAAACCCAAATCCGCCTTGATTATACTGGTTCAAACTTGCTCTAGTGTATTGCAAGATCTCCTCCGGCAAATTGCTCAACAAATTATCAATAATAACACGATGTTGATTTGAATTTAAAGAGTTTATCCAGCCGATGAAATTCGCAACATCATTTTTGAAAGTCATAGAATCAATCTCCATGGAACTCAATGGCCTTTCAGGAATATTGAACCCCGGTGCACCACCGGTAGAATCTCCACCAATCCCAGCCAGTGCATCACTGATGGAACCAATTCCGGTGTTGAACCCACCTTGTGCACTAAAAGGGCGAAACGCATCAAATGCGTTTGATGAGTCTTGACCTGGTCCGAAATCCTGGGCACTTAAAGGTCTCTGCAAACTTGACATATTATTCAGTCCATTATTGAAAACACCGTTATAAGGGTTATCCGTTGTGGCCAATAGCGGAGAGATTGGATTGTTGTTCAAGTTGGAGTCCTGGAAGGCATACCTCGACCCTGGAGGTGACAACAAGTTGATTGAAGAGTTATTAACAAAACCCGGGTCAGGAGAATTGGATGAAATGGACGCATTGTTTTGGTTGGAATGTGACGATAGAGCATCATTAGCATTATGATTGACTGGCTGAGGCTTTGGAAGCCCGTCTAGACTCGAGTTGTTGATATCATTGAGTAAAGACTCATCTAGTTGAGATTCCATACTTATAGACATGGTTGAGGGATATCAAATGAAAAAGAGGGAGTTATGGTCAATTATGGTGATACCAGTTTCGCAGGAAAGCAGAATAGTACAGCGATATTGTCAGTCTTATGTCGACAAGCTATAATGACAGCACGTGGAACAAAAAGGTTTAGTGATCAGAATATATCAGAAACGGTAGCTGTAATTTCAATTGCTGGCACGATATGAAATAACTTCCAGAGTTTTCTGTTAGTGAAAAAAGCAAGTACAGTAAAAGACCTGGAGATAAAGAATAGCAGTGAATGATTCCTTGGTAACCTGAACGGGCAGCAACAGCTCTTCAACCGTGGAAGAATAGCACAAACTGTTTGCTTTATTGGACTGAAAACACCGGACAAAAAGAAATCTTCAAAAAATTCTAAAGAAAACCCAGGAATTTCGCGAATTCTTATGCGGTTAGGGCACTAGCAGCGTGCGTAAGGCACTAAAGAAATAGAGCCCTGCCAGTGCGTGGTTTATGAGAGCGTCTAGTGTGTTCGCATAGCTGAGGATGTATTCAAGGTCATTCTAGGATTAATGTATGTCCCATCAACCTCATTTTGGTTATTTCCTTATTATGGCAGACTCTGAGGAACCTGTCAATTTTTGGAAGCACATCTTAAAAGTAATAAAAAACGTCATTATGGTCATTAAAAATTCTATAAACAAAATAAATATAATCTATCCATTATCTCTTATTTGGGTTCAACGAGTTGATGAAATCTTCCTCGTTTTTGATTATCCCCGCCCATATATCGTCTTCTTCAGATCTCATGTTGTAAAACGAGGTGTCTCTGATGTTGGCAATTTCATCGATGCTCATGTTGTGGATCTGGTCAACAACGTTCTGATGCTCCAACTCATCACCTCTTGTTGATTTTGAACTTTGTTTCCGTTCGGGTTCCTTCTTGGCTGATTTCTTAGCAGGAGTTTTTTTCTTAACATGGGTCGCTTTCGTCTTGGCTAATATTTTCGAGGCTGATTTTGTGGTTTCAGCAGTATCGGATTTCTTACCTGGACCAGAGCGCCGTTTACCATCATTAGTTATATTGGAAGCCTTCTTGCCACTACCACCAGTTAGTTCACCGGATAGCACATCTTTGAAATCCAGTCTTCCGTAATTCTTTTTATACTCCCTCAAATACCTTTGAACATCATGTTTGTTCTGCGAAATCTGCATCATAACACTTGTGGTTTTCCAATCTGGGTTCTCGTATGAATATTTATAGTTCGTTTCAGGAGATTGATCGTCGTCGATCACTTCGCTCTCAATTAATTCAGGGATTTCCAACTCTTTGCCCTTACCCAACAGTGCTTCGTGTCCCTTCTCCAAGAGAGCCAACACGTCTAAAGACTCACCTGGCTTTTCAGCAATAGGATTAGAAGGCGTCACACAATCCATATCGACTTCTTTTCTCAAGATGTGATCCACATCAACAGCTGAAAAGAATGCACAAGATTGTGGCAAATCCATCATTCCGACACTTTCAGCAAACATCCCTCTTGTCCAAAGGTTACTTATTTGTAAAGCCATTGCAACACGATATTTGTCCTTTTTGTCACAAAGATATCTGATTTCATCATGAACAGATAAACTCAATCTTGCACTCAACTCATACTTATTGATAAGAAAGTTCATTGAAACACAAAGAAGATGTAAATAATCAACACCAGATGATTGAATCGCCCAGTTCACTCTGGATGGTAAAAACGAATTCAAGTTCAAATTCTTCTTCATTAACGCTTTGGTGATACCAGCTTTCAGAACAGGAGTTCTCGGTTTTTCAAGATTTGCAATCCTTTCTAATTCGTTGAATAAGACGGACTCTGAACCACCAAACCAGATTTTTCTTCTCTCCCCATCAATTGAGACATTGACAGTTTGTCCCTTTGTCTCCATGTACAACACTTTGGCCCTTTCTTGACATTCCTTCTCTGACAATTCAGCGTTGAATTTCTTCAACAGGGAAGCTGCAAACTTAACACCAGCACCGTATATTCTTCCGTAATTGAAAATCTTAGCCTGATCCCTATTGATTCCTAAAATGTTTGCAGTTTTTGAATGTAAATCAGTTCCTTCTTTTTTAGAACCTTCTAGTGTCATCCATCCAATTGCAGTTCCACCATGTTGAGCCAGGATTGAATCCCCCATCAATGATGCGATCCAAAGCTCTTCCGAATCAACATCTGCACCAACAAAGCAATGTGTCTCTGGTGCACGAACCTTAGATTTCAACTCGGAACCAATTCTGTTGGACTTCGCATTAGATGCAGTAAGCCATGTTTTCTCGACTGCACGACGAGTGATGGTCCCCATTGTGATAACTTGTGGAATGATAAGACTTGATGGTTTCCCATCGGAAGATCCATTGGGTACAACAAACTGTGATTTGATTCTATCTCTAGCACTGATCCAATAGCTACAAGTTGCATTCAATTCCAATGCCTCTTGAGCAAACGATTCGTCTGATTTTAAGATACCAGAATCAAAGGCTGGCATGTTTGACTTGGATAAAAGTTGTGCGGTCTTCGTTTCTGCAGATGCTGGATTTGGGATCTTGTAATGTAAGATATCTGGTAAAATAGATTCGTCAATTTTATTATGCTTGAAGTCTTCATCAAATGTCAATTCTGGAATCAATTGATAATTCAAGTTTGTAAGTCTCTGATAATCTATTTTATTTGCTTTGAAACACCAACCAAATTTGTCATCCCAATTAACTGGGTATCCTTCAAACTTCAATTTTAGCAACAAGGGCGTAACCCTGGTTCTTGTGGTGATGGTTAATTTACCATCTTTGGAAGTGTATAGGTCTTTATACCATTGTGGAAATCCAGGTAGTTTTTGATTCTTATATGGTGTTCCTGCCTTTGTTATTCTGATGGGAGTTATAGTCCAGTCCAATTGAGATAACCATGGATCATTCTCGAAGACATCTGGTTTATCCTTCAGCAAAAGAGCAGCTTCGGCTAATTCAAGCAGTCTATCATCGACTCTTTTCCTATTCCTTAAATATAACGATTCTGCATTATTCAAGTACTCGCCCCATTTTTCATCAGTTGGTAAAATTCCAGCACTCATGAATCGTAAAGCTGCAAAGGAAACAGGATGTGGACAAGTTTTCAGAAATTCTGGTAAAACTTCAGAGTATATCTTATGAGTGACAAAAACATCGTTTGCACAATAATTGATTAAATTCTGGAAATCTTCTTTAATCAGTTCAATGTCATCACCTGCAAAGCTATTTCTGATCTCTTTATCCACTTTTTCGCCAAAATAAAAATAAGATAGATCTGCTAATGAGTTTGGACTACTGTAATTCAGCCAAGGGTCATCAATCTCTAGTTGTCTGATCGCCTTCTCCACATCATTGGTAATCTCTCCACTTTCATCCACGACATTCTCCTCTTTCAAGGCTTTCTTTCTCTCCATCCATTTTGCACGCTGCTGGGAGCACATTCCAGAGGCAGCAATATGCAAAGACATAGTATCCAAGTAAAAGGCCTTCGTTTCTTGTAAATCGTACTCTTCTTTAACTCTAGCACGATCGTATCCAACATTGTGCCCCACGACAACTTGTTTTCTCTGAAGAGTATTCAGCGGAACCAGATGCTCAAATGAGTCTGATTCTCCAGTGAGAATAGGCGAACACCAAGCGTACCATGCGTTGGGAGAGCACGCAACAGCCATCACTGGATAATTAGAAATTTTGTACAGAGTTTCCACATCGAAGACGATTGCATCTTCATCTGGGAAGGGTACCTCGATTGGAGTCTTGCGACCCTTATTATACTTCAACCAACCTGACTTCAGCAGAAATTTGGCTGGTTTGGAGGGAAGCTTTGAATTCGCCAACCTCAATGCATAATCTTTATATGGGTTAGAAGCGAAGAGCGCTATTCTCTTGAAATGATCATCCAGATTCGACGCAGTTAGATCGGGTATGTCAATCGATATGGGCTTTTGTATACTTGTACGCTTCCCGAGCAGTTCATGTGTATCTAGGTATCTCTTGGAGAGCTCTATGAGCTGTTGATCGTGATTTGAGACTTCTAGCTGGGCGCTCTGCAGCTTCGAGGGGAAGATTTTGGCGTCGAGTGTCTTGGAAAGGTATTGGATGCCCACGGGGTTGATCCGGGGCTGTTCCGCAACAGATATCCAGCGCACAAGCCTGGGTACCGTCGCAACTCTCTTCATAGCCGCTGCACTGCACTCTAACTACAAAGAGCTGATAGTGAAAGCTTTGTTTCACATAAATAAACAAACCCGCGAAACTGCACTAAGCGTACAGGCGTAAAAAACCGCTGTCGCGCCAGGCGAGTTATGCCTGTTCGCGGATTCGCGGGTTCCCCCTTCGATTTATCAGTTAGTGGCAGCCTTCTCTATCTTGTGTTTATCTGCCCACATATACAACATCACACCCGGCACCCACACAACAACATGCCTGCCCCACTCAGCGATACACAGGTTGCTGCAGAGCTTTCCAAGATGCAGGCCTTTATCCGCAAGGAAGCGGACGAGAAGGCACGCGAAATCAGGCTCAAAGCAGACGAAGAGTACGAAATTGACAAGTCTCAAGTCGTCCGCTCTGAAACAGCAGCCATTGATGCCCTTCAAGAGTCCCGTTTGAAGAAAGCCGCATTGGCACAGCAGATTACCAAGTCCACCATCGCTAACAAGACAAGATTGAAAGTGTTGGCCACGAGGGAGTCTGTCTTGGACGACATCTTTGCCGAAGCTGAGTCCAAATTGAAAGAGATTGCATCTGACTCGAATAAGGACCAGTACAGTGCCATCTTGGCAGGCTTGATTGAAGAAGGTATCCTAGCTCTACTAGAACCTGTCGTCACTATCAGAGTTCGTGAAAAGGATGCTGCAATTGCCAAAGAAGCCATCACCACTGCTGCTAAAAACTATGCTGACAAGACTGGCTCTGAAGTCAAGATTTCTATTGACGAATCCAACTACCTCAACGCTGACACTGCTGGTGGTGTCGTCTTGGTTAACGGTACAGGAAAGATTGAAGTTGACAACACATTGGAGGAGAGACTAAAACTATTGTCTGAAGAATCCCTTCCAGCCATCAGACTTGCTCTATACGGTCCTTCAAAGACCAGAAAGTTCTTTGATTAGTCTCATACACACTTAGTTGCCATTAGGCCCTTTAGATTAGACCGATTGTAGCACTTGTTACCACCAGTGACTTGCGTAATTCCGTTCCAAGTGGTCGAAACAGCCAGATGCGAAGGAAGTGGCCCTACCGTCTCTCGGCTTCCAGGCAGATTATTTCTTTCACTTTAGTTCCATCTTTTGCTAGAGGTTCATTAACAAAGGCTCGCAATATTCACCCAGGGCATGCTCAGAAGGCTCTTCCACACTCATAGCATCCTTCGCAGACCAACGTCCTTGCTCCAGAGCGTTCCTCTGCCCATAAAGCCCCCGAAACTCTCAAACAAGCCTCTTTCTGACACAACTATATCATGCACGATACTTAACGATAATGGCTCTATTATTGCTGTATCTAGAGCATTTCCCAAGATGCAGTTTCTTAGGGATCATGGCTTATATCCGCGTGATTTGCGAAAGATCGATACTTCTGCCATCGATGTGATACCTTCTGTTATCATACGAGACAATGGATTCCTTGTAAATCTACTTCACATTAAGGCGTTGATTGAGGCTAATAAAGTGATGATCTTTGATACGAGTAATCCAGATGCTGCTTCAAAACTTGGAATCTTTGTTTATGATTTGGAGGCTAAACTGCATGCCACTGGGTCTCCTGGTGGTTGGATTCAGTCATATGAACATAAGGCACTAGAATCGATACTGATCAATGTCATGACAGTTTTAGAGACTGAATTACAACAGCATTTAGAGTCATGTGGGATCATTTTGGCACAGTTGGAAGACGAGATAGATAGGGATCAGCTACGAGAACTGCTGATCAAATCGAAGGCGCTAAGTTCATTCAATCAAAAAGCACTATTGATCAGAAATGTACTTGATGAGTTGTTGGAAAATGATGAGGATCTCAAAGGAATCTACTTATCTGATAAGAAACTCCGGTCAGAAGAGAGAACAGATTTCGGTGAGGTTGAAATGTTATTAGAATCTTACTACAAGCAATGTGATGAATTCGTGCAACAGGCTGAATCTTTGATAAGTGATATCAAATCCACTGAGGAAATCGTCAATATTATCCTGGATGCCAATAGAAATTCACTGATGCTTTTTGAGTTGAAAGTGACGATATATACGCTCGGTTTCACAGTGGCAACATTACTTCCTGCCTTTTACGGTATGAACTTACAGAATTTCATCGAGGAGTCAACCTATGGGTTTGGTGGTGTTGTTGGTTTTTCGATCCTTATTGGTTTGATCATAACTAAGAAAAATTTCAAGACATTGAAAGCAGTACAGAAGTTAACGTTGATGGCTCCAGGTAGTAGGAAAACTGCATCTGGACGCACTACCAAGAAAAAGGCAAGCAGTTGGAGCTTCTGGAGAAGATGGGGTAAAGAAGTCAATATAGAGGATTTGGGACAACGAGATGTTGTTTGGAAATGGTTAACAGACGAGAAGAGGAAATAGAAAACTTACTAGAGTTGATGGGAAGCGCATTGAAGGCTTTAGTATATAGAGCTTACGAACGATAATGAATGGTTATAAAGAACTTTCTCTTTCTGTAATTGGACAAGCTGAGTTGGAATATGTAGAGATTGAAGCATCCTTCTTCGTAACCTTCAATAGCTTTACACTCTTTAGAGATGAAATTCATAATCAGGCCCATAGTGGTATCTTTTATTCTCATGTTCTATATTGCCTTCGGGTTGTTTTTGGATGGAGGCGTCGGAAACTCACCATTTTATCGTCACAATCTGATGTATTCGACAGTACGTTTGTCAGTTCTGAAGGGAGTTTGACCTGAACCAAAATTATGAATCTGACTTAATTTCAAATGGCTTCTCAATACCTATCTATATATGTAATATATCAAATGAATCAAAGAGCATCTCTTTTTGATATTCTACATTTGAAAACTCAAGAAACATGAAAAAAAGATGTCCGAGAGTAAATTCCGACGGTTAAATTGTTCAATATTTCTAATCCTGCATAGTTTTAGTAATTCTCGAGGCAGGTTCGTTTCATACCCATGTGAAGTTGTTACTGGGAAGTTGTGATACAAGGTATAGTGACACATTCACCTTTAAGAAACAATTCTGTCGCGTTTATCTCTGTGAAGAATGGTTTTCGGGTAGAACTAAGAAATGAGCTGAAATAATATCGGTTTACAACCAGATGTTCAACTTGGGGTACGAGCAAACCAGCCGATGCAGTAGGCAAGTTGGCCACTTAGTTGAAATTGCTGTACTAATATTCATTACTATCCTTCCACCCAGGAGCAGCATTGAGTATAAATTAGCTGGAGTGCGTGCGTGTGACCTGTGCCCAGCATTTTCAAACGCACAATGAAACACCGATTATTGGGATTGACTTTTGTCCAAAACCCTAATATATCTGCTTGGTATCAAAATGTAACGGCTTCGTTTCCTGCAGTGCAATGTGAGAACTTCGGCAGGTCTTGCAGTATTAGAGTTGCAAGTCAAACTTTGTCATCTTAAGTCTAAGAAACTAAGAACAGCATAGTTTATTTAGTTCTCCAAAAACATCATAAAAGCTTGGTGGGAATGGCAGAGTGCTGGCCATATCATATAGCTAATAACAGACGCGATTTAATCTGCTTCATGGAGGTGAAGTGGTAGTAGTACCCATAATGTATCTGTCGGATCGTAGCACTGGGCCCGTTCCCCGAGCAGCCCAGAGGGGATCCTCCTTCTGGCTCCGCGTAAACCTGGGAAGGGCGCTCCGGCGAGATTTTGGTCCCGCCTAATTGACGCAGAAACGCCAAACTCCAGCTTCCCCCGAAAACAACAATAACTTTACACTCTTTGAAACGCACGTAACAGCACGACAGCGTCACACTTCACTACAGAGCTGCCAAACAACACCGACTGTGTCCTACAGAGATGTCATTGACGCCATCGCCGGTTCCTTCAGCGTCAAAGATCAACCATACTGTCCCTCTCTACGCGGATGACACTCATTTGCTTCTTGCCCACCATGCTTTCTCCAAGCTCCAGACAGTGATAGTCCATTCGAAAGCAATGCTCATTAAGGTAAAGAACAATGATGCCTCGGAGGGCGGGCACCACCTTGTTATTCCGCTCATCCCCTATATCGTTGCCTTGCTAGGTAACATACTTGAAGATCAGAACGATGGTTTTAAGAGGAAAATCACGTCGTTGGGAAGATTAAGACCGTTAGTTCAGAAACCAGGCAAACCCGAGAGATTTGGGAGACCGCTTAAGGCTATAGATTTGGAAGTCGATGGATCTGATTTTGATGAATCCAATGCTTTGTCATATACAAGAAACGCTCCTTATCGTACCATTTTAGAACAGTTAATTGAGTTGCTTGAAAGTGTCGTGTCTGATCAGAAGAAGAAATTGCTCCAACTGGTAATAAGAAGGGATAAAACAGCTAATAGCAATCTTAACCTTGCATCCTTCAAGGACATAATAAATCCTATCGAATCTCAATCAATTTTCAACTATATTATCACTAATGAGATGTTGTCATCATATCAATTTCAAAAAGTTCCAATCTTTCTAAAGAGCATGGAGCAAGCACTGGACCAAGTCCAACAATACAACAAGATGCTTCAAGCTTATAAAGCTAAACAAACTGATGGGACTTTGAAAAAGTTACCGCATTGGCCCATAACACTTCATAGAATCATAATAACGTATTTTAGGTTACTGGATCTTTATTCCATGCTTCGCAAGTTTGGCAAAACATTATACAGTCCTGTTTCTGCAGACCTTCATAATCCAAAGTTGCTCTATACCGATAAGAAATTCATTCTGATTTTGGACAGATGTGATGATTTGTTTCTTAAGGCGGAAAAGAATGGACCGTTATTATCTCAAGTTGCAAAGAATGGCAGGAACGGGTCTATTATTGAAGCGACTCATGAAACGTTAGCTGAGCTAGTGAAAGGAGTTGCAACCGGTATAGAGCTAGTTCAGGAGATGATTCAGGCACTACGAGACCTGATCAAGAGTTGGGAACCTTTAAATCCTATCCTCAAGAGGATTCAGAAGGCTAGAGATGCTGAAATGGCTAAAAGTCCACCAGCCAATTTACCAATATCGAGCAGTCCTAGAGTCGCATCGCCGAACGCGCAAGTACCAACATCACCATTTCCTACAAGGCTCAAGAAAATTACAGAAAATGAAGTTTCCAAAGAGCAACCTGTCAAGATTCGTCACATCATTGATAATACAAACACAAGCACAATCAAAAGCGGCAAGAACAAGACTGAGCCAAAGGAATCCCTAAATTCTGGGGAAATTAAATCCTTACCATCAACCACTACATCTCCAACGATATCTAGAACCCCATCCTTAGTTAACAGACCACGCTCCAATAGCAATGCGTCCGTCTCATCTACAAGTTCAAGCTTGAGCTCTATCAGCTTAGCATCAAGAAATCCAGCTTCACCAATGAGTTCCAAGATAACCTCTCCGGCGTCTAACTCTCCAACAGTCTCAAGATCTCCTTCACTTCAGAGACAACGGCCTCAGTCCGTTATATATGGTGCTGCATTTGATATCAGATCACAGCTTCGGAGACAAGAACGAGCAGCAACAGCAGCAGCAAAAGCATCAAAATCAGCTTCTCCTCCTCCATTGAACGCGCCAATTACCTCAACCATTCAAACACGACGCCGTTCTTCTTCTTTACAATCGCATCTTCCTAACGCCGCAGCTGCTTCTGCATTAGCTACTGCACCATCGCCTACCAATGGGAACAATATCAAACATGAGAGAGCTTCATCGCTGAACTCAGCTCGTAACACATCTAGAAGATACGTCGGTAATGACAGTCTTGGTGTTCCTCCTGGTGCGGTTGGCAGATCGAGATCTCCATCTCCATTAAGAGATCTAAGATCTGGGTTGGATGATATTGTTGAGAAGGCCGATGGCCCTGCAGCATCATTGAAACCTGAAAGTATCAGCCCTTTGAAGAATAAGTCAAATCTGAAACCATCCACTCCAATCAAACAACAAGGGCTGCAACACAATCACGAATCTTCATTGAAGAAACCGTTGAATAAAGGCGAGAGAAAAGTTGAACCCAGAGCTACATCTGTCACCACATTGAAGTCCTCCATGAAGGCAACAGCTACGTTCACCCCAGAATCTCACATTAGAGCTGCTATCAACAAAGAAGCTCTTTCACCGCAACCTGAGACACCGCCTCTAATAAACGATGGATCGGTCAACGGTATCATATCTTCTGATGATGTTGTTAAATCACTCGATCCTAGTTTGAAAGAATTGACTATCCAAGATCCAACAGCTAACGCAGGAGAGTTCCCAGTTGACGATGAAATAAAACCAGTATCACCATCACCAGTTATGGTATCAAGCCATGAATCACCCCCTTCACTTCAGATTGATACTAGCGCCATTGCAAAAATAGACGATGACTCGCATCCAATCTCACCAGAACCATTAATCACAGCCAACGGAACAACGGAACTAACATCATCAAAACCTATTGTCAAAAAAGTTAGATTCACCGGTGTTCCTCCTGAATCACCACCTTCAACGAAGCGTAAACTTTGGAAACCACTTCAAAAGCCTACATTTCAAAGAGCCGCGCGAAACAAAACCTCATTGACTGTCGCTGCAGAGACACTAAAGCAAGAACGGCTGACGTTTCACAGCATACGTCGAGGCTCATTGGATTTTAAAACTGGGAAGGTCAACGTGCCTGCCTCCAGCGATGCCCTTACGAACAACAGAATGATGGGTTCACTCGCTGGTGTAGGGCAAGGTATTGGTCCTTCTGGTCATACTAAACATGGTGGGAAATGGTCACTTTTCAAAGATAAGTTTTCTTGAATGGCGGATGCTCTATGTTTTTTTTTTTTTGATAATGATATATTGATTGTTTCCTTTTTTTTTGACGGTTGTGAATAGAGTATATATTACAATGTCTTTAATGTCTAATGAACAAGATATAATCACTACAGCTGCATGGATACAACATTTCCCAATGAATTTGTATCAATATTTATAAGTTCTCGTAAATGTTTTCGTTATTTCAGATTCCATGGTGCGGCTTCTACGCCTCAAATGGTTTTCCTGTATTCCAAAACCAGGAGAAAGGTAGCCCATAAAGATCTTTTCAATCTCAAGCATTTCATGTTCCCCTACAGGCTTATTATCATCTGGGTTGAAGTGAAGTTCATCTACCGGTTGAAATAACCTTCTGTATGCACTTTTTAAATTCTTTACGCCAGGTAACGATGTAGCATTTACTTCATTGTTGCTGTGATCTGGTTCATACTTCCCATCTTCAAGGTTAAAAAGAGTGTACAGTCTCCTCATAGGGATTGACAACTCGGTATCATCCAACCGTTTATGATCGATTTGAGTTTTCTCAAACCAATCAAGGTACTTTGTTGTTTCTTTTTCATCCCATTTCAAGATATCAGAGTTAGAATTAGCTGAAGTTGTCAAATTTTGCAGAAAACTGTTGAAGTTCTTTGAATCATCAATGTTCCTTTTATAACTGTTGAATATTCTTTTCCATTTCTGATAATTTATTACTGACTTCGGATCATTTCCAACTGCAGGTTTATTTAATTCAGGATTCATGAAGTATATTTTCGCAGCAATCATCACTATGAGTGCCAACTGTGCATCAGGAAACTTTGGAATAATCCCTGATTGACGTGAGCGGTTGGCATGTTGAGTGTGTATCAAATTGGGATACGCAAACTTCATATCAATCAGTTTGATAATGTTTTTGGCAGCTTGGTATACTCTTGGGGGTAAAACGAACTCATTGATAAGTCTGATCAACAATGGCTCGTAGTTAAAATTGAGTTGAGTATTAATTCTTAACCTCGTAATTATGGTCAGTGAGCTTACACAAACCTCCCCTTTCAATGGCGGTCTAGGTTCAAATTTCCCCAATAGAAATTTGGATAGTCTCTTCCTTAAATGCGTAGGGAGAATAAACGATGCTCTCATATATGGCATACTGTCAGTAGATGACAGTGAAACTATGTCATTCAAATAGATTGGAAGCTGTAAATATCGACATGAAATATAAAGGATGGAAAGAGAGTGCATCAAGATTGGAACTTTTCGAAATTGATAATCGTCTTCTTCAATCATGTCACTTTCTGGGTTGGCATCATTGACATATGATTCAGTTTCTTCTGCAGATATAAATTCAAGATCTTTTGGAAGAACTAACGTCACAAAATCTATCCATGTTGATTTGACAACGGTTTCCAAAATTTCAGGAAGGTCAAACTTTTCAATCAGAAATTTAGCCTGAGACCTCAGAATGAATTGGTAACAGGTCAGGTATAGTTCCTTCCCTGCAGCACCGTAGAGAACGCTATTTTTTTCGCTTCTTTTGAGTCCAATCTGCGAGATGAAAGATTTGTTGGTCTGTGATGGGTTGGGGAACTTCAATGTCTTAGTAACAACTCGGGGCTCATCTTCATCATCGTTGTATTCAACATGACCTTCATAGACATGTCCAAATTGACAGATTCTTTGACCATCTATCAGCTTGTAGTAGTGTGTCTTGCAGTTGTCCACATTGCAGCGTGAGCCACGAATCCAACTGGAACTCATTTGAAGAAGACTGTACCGTGATGCGGAGCCGAAGTCAAGTAATGATGCTCTTTCGTTAAGACCGAATAATGTTTTTTTTTTAGTCTTCTCTTTCCACCTGATCAACGATGATTTACCAGTACACACGTCGGAGAAGAGATGAGTTGCGGTACAGACGCTATTCTGACCAATAAACAGAAGCGCAGCAACTATGTGCGTTTCAGGCAACTGACTACTATTAACTAGATCATAGCACCGAGCAGTCGGAACTTCGTTTCTGCCCACCTCGGAATTTGCGAAAAATTTGTAGAGTGAATTTTCAACTCAGGGCACAGAACCAAGAAATCATTTTGGCTCATATCTCATCAACCAACAACGCCATCAGGTAGAGATTACTACCACCATGATCCCCTTGAAGGCCTCATTATATTCACATAC